>JANAVB010026000.1:2287551-2520716 GCA_029216955.1 Iris pallida
CCGTCGCAACAGCTATTCGAGAAATCATGTCAGGTTATCATGTCAGGTGTACTTTGTCAGAGTGCGCCACGACGGGCCACTATCAGGTCATGCCAGGTTATCATGTCAGGAGTGCACCACTACGGGTCACTATCACGTCATGTTCAATTATCAATTCCAAATATACAAATGAATTCATGATTTTCAAGTTCAGGACAAAAGGCGTAGGGATATAAAAGGACGTTAAATCTAATAAAATAGCAATATACAGGGCTATAGAGAGCCATGCGGCTAAGGCACATGCGGCCAGGAAAGGGTAGACTCATGCGGCCCAATTAGGAGAGGCGATGCGGCCAGGGTCACTGGATCCCATGCGGCTAAGACAAGGGGGCGCATGCGGTCAGGAAGATAGGAAACTCATGCGGCTGGGGGAAATAGGTCTTATGCGGCTAGCTGGCCAATCAGGTACATACGGTCGGGGGGAGGAGTGTGGTTCCATGCGGCTCGAGAAGAAGAAACCCATGCGGCTGCGGGGGAAGGGAACCATATGCGACTCAGAAGGGAAGAGTACTCATGCGGCTGCGGGGGAGCAATGCCTATGCGGCTGGGAGCAAGTGTGCATATGCGGCTCGCGAGTGTTGAGTTCATGCGGCTCAGGGTGAAGTCCTCATGCGGCTGGGTCAAGCAAGTCTTGCGGCCAGTGGGAAGGGCGCATGCGGCTACAGAGTTCCGAACTTATGCGGCTGGGAATTGAGCGAGTTATGCGGCCAGACGAGTCCGGCCCTCATGCGGCTCAAGTACTTCCTGCCATGCGGCTGAAGAGAACACTTGCCGCATGAATATTCATGCGGTCAGGTCAAGCACTGTTCATCTTCTCCAAAATTTCAGAGAAAAGAACACCATGAGAGCCAAGTCCTCAAGCTCCATAACTCCATCATCCGGAGCCTAAATCTGAACTTCCATAGGTCAAAATGGGGTAGAACGAGATTCTCTACAACATGGAACCATCAAAACATAGAAATAACAAGATTAAGTAGATCAAAACCCAAGAAATTCGAAAATAAAATAAACTTAGATCTACAAGAATCTAGCCATGGAAATTAAAAATGTCAAGTACTAAAGTGCTTTAGAATGCAGTAAGGAAGAGAATGATGCAATAAATTTGGGTTCCTCCATGAAGCAAGTTGCACTTGCCTAGACCTCTCCTTCTCTCTCTGGTAGGTAAGGAAGTAAATGAGGAAGAAGAAAAGAGTAATGAAGAGAGAAAGAAGAAATGGCAATATACAAATGGTGGTGGTAGGTAGGGGGTTCACCTTGGGTTCATCATGAACCCAATCAAAACCAAGCCAAGCCGAACCAACCAACCCGAACCAGGAATAAACCAAGCCAAGAAGGAAATTAAGCAAGAAATAATGCAATACAAGAATAATACGTACACGTATTCCAAGAATACGAAATACGAACACAGGCATTACAATAACTGTCTCCGAAAGCTGAAACCAAACATTACCAACATTCTCAGAATAGTCAAATTAGCTAGGATTGCCTATCCTTAAGTCCAATTCTGGACACAGGGGCAAAAAGATAATTTGGACAAAAACTATGTCCGCCGTTGGACCCGCTTTGCACCGAAAAGCGTGCCACAGTCAATGGTCTCTAAAGTCATTAAACTACATGTCTACAGATCCAGTTTTCGATACGAACCCAACCGTATGTCCAAAGTTGGATTCCGACGGGCCGTGCACAAAATCGCCGTTGAGTGGGACCGCGGGGGCCCGCAAAATGGTGATTTTATCCACAGTCCCAGAATCGGACCAAACTTGGCATACAGGACCAGAAAAATGATACGGTCCTGTTGGCGCAAGTTTTGTCTTGATCTGACGAACGGTACAAAGTAATTGAGAAATTTTCAACGTGCATGATACGGTGAGTTTCGACGGATACGTATCAAATTCGTCGGCACACGCGACCAATTTGAATTCCGTCAAAGCCCACACGACCACGAAGCCGATACGCAGCTTTCGATGCTTTCGGTTCGCGACCACGTTGCCCGGTTTGGCGGGACGCACGTCGTGTGGATGAGTTTTCCTAAAATTCTATTTTTCTAAAACGGTTTTTTTCTTGATTTTCGAGGATTGATTAATCCGTACATAGTTTATAAAATTAAAGACTACGAAATAGTTTATGATCCCTACATGTTGTCTAAAGTACTGTTCAACTAGTTTCTCAAAACTGTTGGTCGATCGACAGGAATTAGCCTTCTAACTTGGGTGCCGGGACTGTCATATATTCCTATTTGACAGGATTTGGTCCGACTTTGGGTCGATTTCTATATCATGCTAATGCACTATAAATCAATCTACTTGAAGGAATTAATGAGGTATAGGTTAGGTGTCTACCTGCATGATCGGTTCGAGGATTGATCGAGCGTACGTCGCGAACGCGAGGTACGAAGTCGCCCCTGTGCCGCACTGCTGCTGTTGTTCTCACGTGCGCATGTGCGCTGTGCCTCCGGCGCTGTTACTGTTGTTTGATGCTGCTGTTCGTGTGTCCATTCTGGCGTCCGCCCGACGCTCGTCCGACTGCTCGGTGGAGGAACGCCGCGCCAGGCCTGAGGGGAGTTGGGGCGGCGCTGTGCTGGGTTTGCGTGGATTCTTATTAGGTTTCGAATGAAACCTACGCGTATATGTACGCTGCAGGGGGGTCGGCCTGGCTCCTTTGTTGGGCTTGGGCTGAGCTCCAGCTGGGCTCGGGTTGGGGTACTCCTGTACAAGGAGGGTTGAGCATGGCTCAGCTGCTCGGTTTGGGTGATCGGGCTGTGGGCTCAGGCTTGTGGGAGGCTAAGGCCTGGGCTCTCCTTTTCCTTTTCCCTCTGCATATATATATATATATATATATATATTATATATATATATATATATACACCCATCACACAAATTCCTCTATATATATATATATATATACACACCCATACATAAACATGTATATTTTATATATATACTCATACATATATTTATATATACATTCACCTGTACACCTTTATATATATATATATATTATATTTACACTACCCATAAATACATATAATATATATATATATATAGATTTTTTTATAATATAATATATATATATATTATATATATTATATATATAATATATACGTATATAATATATTTATATATACAAATACATACATGTTATATCTATTATTGTATACACACCTATATATGTATATTTATATACTCAATACCCATAAACACTATATGTATATATATACATAACATATATATATTAATAGATTATAAAAATATTTATTAGCTCACGATAAATCCTACGTTAAAATCCTATGATAAAGAAATAGTAATAAACCCAAAATTTATTATACAAAATCTTAAATAGAAAATATTTCCAATAAATTAGGAAAGTTTTTCCATGATAATAATTCATCTAATATCAATAACCTTTATATAATAATTAACAATTATCTATGAAAATAAATAATAAACCATTAAAACAAATTACCACTACACATATACACCAGATGCCTCTACATGGACGTCTCTGGACGCATTACATGACTACATGGGCTCGGTTTAGTTCGGGTCGAGTTCGGGCAAGTGTGGTACAACCGGCCTCCTAAAAGTCATAATATTAATAAATAAATAATTAAGTCCTTTATAGGGGTCAAGTCGCAACTTGGCATAGTTTTTCTAGTTAGGACACCCTATGGCTGGATCTTCCTTGGCATGGCTAATACACTAGTCAAGGCACGCTACTGCACTATCCGTGCCATGATTCTTAGTCGTCTGGTGCTTCATAACTCAATTATGGCTAAAGTCATCTACCGTAATAATTAATTAACTAGTTAATTATAAATTTTAAAAATCATCATTCAAATCAATTAAAATAAATAATATTTCAAAAAAAATCCGGGAAGGGAAGCTACACGTGGCTACCCTAGCGGTGGTCGAGAAGAATTTTTTCTTGAACTGGATCTTAAACTGATCCTAAGTGGCCTTCCCTCTCGCGAATAGCGGCTCATTCCTGAACCAAACTCCTGCCAAGTTTATCAGCAGAAATCCCGCTGCCTCGACCTGGAGGTCACCCGGTAACCTAGCTCCAAGGAGCTTCCTCTCTACCGAGTCTAGCCAGTCATCTGCTACTACGATGCCCCGTCCCCATGAACTACTTGGGGTTCAGACCCATGAAGTCCTTGATTGTCCCTGCTCTCTGCCGTGGTTCTACCGGTGATGGGACCACGGTACGCTCCTCAGAACGCTCCATACTCTGGCGGAGTAAGGTGGTCTGCTCCTAATAGGTCGTTAGGAACCCCTGGATCAGAGTGAGCAGTTGGTTCCCATCGAGAGTGACGGAAGCCTGGGCAGGTATAGTAATAGGTGGTGGTGGGAGTATCGGGTCCTGCTGGGACTGTGATGTGGAAGGTGGTGGAGGCATCTGGGTTGGTGGATTTGGAGTGGGAGAGTATAGTAGGTAGAGGTGGAGGTGCATCGGTCAACTGGTCAACCGACTGGATAGGAAGTGTGTCATTTTCAGGTATGACATACTGGGATGAGCGGGTGAGCACCATCTAATAAATAAAAGAAATTATAAGGACTCTTTTAAGTAAACAATCATAAACAAGAAAATCTAATTGTAATAGCGCATATGATGTGATGTGTTTCCTATGTTGCAATCCTAGTAATCCTTTAGGTGTTCTAAGCATCATTCCTAGTGTTATCTAGTTACCTTAAGTTCCTAATTGCAGGCATGCTTGGTACAATGACGTAACCAAACAATTTAGTCTTGACCTGCATGGGCCACCACTAAAAATATGTCACGATCCGCTACCCAAATTGTTTGGCCGGGCCGAGTCATTTCCAGTCTACGCTTGAGATAAAGTGTAGTAAGCTGTTCTAAGGATAAATAAGATCAACCAAAGTGTGCTAATAATTCTATATGTAATGATGAGTCAGAATATATCTACACAAAATCATCTCGTATTAAGTATGTTTCGAGTACATGGCTAAAATGTAAAACTGGATACAGGTCCAGTTACAAAATACATAGTCTAATACATGACTACTCTCAGAAGTCCCAAGTAAATAAACAAAATAGACGAGTTTTCTCGCAGGTACATCCTCGTAAAGTATAGCCTGGTCCTCGGCAGCAACTTCATAATAGAATCACAAAGCAACTCCTCCTCAGAAAGTATACCTACAATGTTATTCTGTCAGAACGGGAGCAAGAGTACTGATTCTAGCAAACTAAATATACGATACATGAAATAAACATGAGTGTAATGAACATGAATCATGTTATATCATAATCTATCATGGCAAGGATATATATCATGGAGACAGATGTATATGTAATATTTAAACTGTAGCAGTACGTGATCGTCAATAGGTGTATAATGTATAGGGGCACATAATAAATATTTTCCGTACAAGTGATACGGCGATAGATGTACATACGCACAAATTTGCTTTGAGATAAAGGCCTACGGTGTAGTAACATATAAAAAACTTTGCTCGCTACTGTAAAGGGGGCATGATCACATACTCAACTATAAGTTTCCCCATAACCCCGTTGTTAAACATGTGAGAGATATAAGAACTGTCCTAAGCATGGTAGGGACTGAAAATAATATAACATGTGAAGATTTAACTTGCTACCCCAAGGATCAGCATTAACGTGGTTGAATCACAGTTTATTGTTATAACAGTATATAAAGTTTGTAGAGGTACTTGCCTTTAGTAAAGCAAGATAGTGATAGAAATGCTATAGATGTCTGGTGACTCGTCACTGTAGAAATAATACATAAACTTAGTTTTATACTAAGTTAAACACTAAGACACTAGTTGTGCGACACGACTTTCTGACTGGACACCTAGCCAAATGACGACTTTAGCATAGGAGACCAATATGGGGTGACACAATACCCAAACTAACTTTCTGGGGCCTTTACACTAGTGTAGGGTGAGGTCCAATACTACAATAACTCAAATTAACACAAAACTTTGTAAATCGTAACTACTCAATAAATAAATCAGACTGTACACTGTGTTCCAACAATTTTTTAAGATAGACAAAGGCTCAATTATACATAAAATAAAGTACCGGAATGATCCTTGTTAATTATAGAAATTTATACTAATTTTTCTGGAATTTATAAACCCTCATAGATATTTATTAAAAATCAGCAAACATATGTATCCTGAAAATGAGTTCAGTTTTCCTATTTTTATAAAATACCAAAAGTACTTATTAAATACTAAAAAATTATATTAAATTAGCTAAATTAACATAGTATTTAAATACAATTTTTACCAGATTTTTACAGCAACTAAAATATATCAAAATTCAAAAACAGCAAGTAACAATTTCTGGAAATAATTAATTAATTATTTAATATTTTGTCCACGTATTTGAAATTGAACCGAAGTCCAGATACGGGATCTAAAGCCATGAATCAAGTCCAATATGACTTGTAAAGACTCTGAATGTATTAGACACAATTGGGCCCAAAAATCTATGCTAGGTTTGGATATTAAATGGCCATGATTAATAAAATATAGTAATTCAAATAAATATTAAAGTATTTTAATAATATATTTTAAAGTGGTAAAATATACAAGTCATAAAATAAAATAACTTGTGAATTTATACATAATAATATTTTGCACAAAATTGAATTTGAAGTATATACAAGAAATACATTTATATATATATATATATATATATATATAATATAATATTATATATATATATATATATATATATATATATATTATATATATATATATATATATATATATATATATAGATATATATAAAACAAATATATATATATATATATATCTAATTATATATATATATATATATATATATATTATATATATATATATATACACATTATATATATAACCGTATATATATAATATATATATATACTATACATATATACATATATAATAATAACAAATAAAATAAAAACAAAAAAAAACAAAAAAAGAAACGAAAGGGGGGCTCGAACTCGGCCCGCTGGGACATGGGTAGGTTTGAGCGCCACTCGGCTGACCAGGGGGCCAACTCGAGCTTGATGGTTGGGTTAGGTTTGAGTTAGTTTTATTATGAAATAGAATAACGGGTTGAAAAATAACCCAAACCCGATATCCAAACCCATTGGCCTATGGTCCTGTGTCTTCGCATCCTGACAGTTAGGGACACGAAGACACACGAGTCCAGTGTCCAGAGTATGCACGACACGCACGACTCGAGTCTCGTGTCCAAGCACTCTACTGGGTTCGTCGACACTGGGCGAGTCCACACACGTATACACGAGACACGATACGACACACAGAGAGAGTGACACGTACATGTCCGTCGATCGAGCAGTGGCTTTTGGGGTGTAGCGGCGGCTGTAGGCATCGGGGTCGGTGGCGAAGGGTGGCGTTGTGGTCGTCTCGTCGAGGCGCATCGATTGGTGATGGTTGGGGGCGTCGACGTGGCCTGTAGGGGTGGTGCTGACAAAGGGCGAACTCCGACGAGCTTGGTCGGAGAAGAAAGGGGCTATGGCGGTGGCTAGGGCGGTCGTGGTGAAGTCTAGGGTTAGGGTTTGGGGTCGGGGGACTTTATAGAGTTGGGGAGTCGGTGGAATTAGGGCTAGGGTTACGGGAATTTAGGGTTTAGGATTAGGGTTGGTGTTAATTGCCGGAGATGGCGACTGCCAAAGGCGGTGATCGGGGTGGCCAATTAGCAAAAACCTCCTTCCAAAACTAGATATTACAAAACCCTCCACCGCCTTAGTTAATGCAATTTCTAAATTGCAAATAACCCCCCCTTCCGTTGTTGCTCTGTGCAAATATAATTTGCACAGACAATTCGAATATTGCATAATGGCTTAAAAATAATTAAAATAATTGCAAAAAGCTTTTAAAACATTTTAATAAATTACAAAATAATATTTTGGCTCTAATAATCATTTAATAATTATTTAAAAATTCTAGAAAATTCCTAATAATTATAATAATTCATTTTAAGGATATAAATACTATTTAAAATTATAAAAATATTTTAAAAATCTAGGGACTTACAACTACAACAACTAAACTTAATTAATTCTAAGTGCTAAAGTCACGACTAACAATAATTAGCACTAACACTTGCAAAAAATCTAATTGGCTAGCCACTAACTAACACTAATATAATTATAGACAACCACTAATATAAAATAATATAAAAAATAATCAACATATAAAAATACCAAACATCCCTATGTTGAAAAGTGGTAATTACGAGAGAGAGATAGAGAGAGAGGAAGGATCCACATCCCAAATATTTGCATCCCAAGGAATCCCCATGTTATCAACCATTGGATCTTGTTTAAGTTATCTAATCTTAACCATATCAATGGTTCAAATCAACGGTTAAGATTATATAACTTAAATAAGATACAACGGTTGATAATATGGGGATGCAAAAAGTAAAGGGATGCAGATCCCTCCTCATATAATGTGTGTGTGTGTGTGTATTTGGGGGGATCTATGTTGGCCAATAAAATAGGAATAAGGGAGGGAATAGGCGGCCAAAAATGAGAAAGGGGGTCGGGTTTGTGTAGGTAGTTAGTTAGGTAAGTTGGTTCGGCATTTAGAAGTCTCATTCTAGGAAACATATGCATATATGCCTTTATATATAAAATAATCTTTAAATATAATCTTATCTAATCTTATATATATATATATATATATATATATATATAAAATATATATATATATGGCAACCATATATATTTAGATATCAACTCATTGCATATTTGGGTAGATAAAGATTTGGGGTTGGTTAGACATGCTTTTCTGTAATATTTTTATATATAGAAAGCTTTTAAATATATAAAAATATTTAGTTAACCTTATTTATGAATTATGCAATAACTTGACTTGTTTTCATATATGTGACATGGATATAGTTATGCCATCCATTCCATGATTAATACACTAATCGTGATATATGACTATACTAGCTATGTCATGCTTCCTAGTCAATACACATACTCAATCTTAACCATGACTAAGGCTAATCATATATAATCAAATTATTTTAAAAATAAAAATATCCATAATTATTTAGCCAAAATAAAATTTTAAAATAGGTTTATAGACAGCATGCTAACTTTATATGCTTGCGGGCCTGGTACGAGATATAGATTGAGCACTTAGCATGATTATGTTTTCATGATAGCTAATGAGTGTCTTATGCAGGGACATATATTGTGACACTCTTCTTATGCAATTTTGAACTAGTATCATTGTATAGATATTATGCTTACGGAATGATGTTGTATTTCTTAACCAGGAAAGGGCGAATGATAAGTATTGATAAGATGAAGCCAGTTACTCTATTGCGTGACACATTATAATATCGACACAAGTATGCGATACCATGTAACTGATCCTAAAGCAAGATTAGAAAGACCATAAATATTACATGCATTCACTAAATAAACGTGTTGGTTTTGGTTGAGTGGGCGAGAGGCCAATCACCAGTACTCTTGTACTAATACCCCCCACCAGATTTGTGCAGGATGGAGTTAGCTTGGAAGTACTGAGGCGTTTGGGGCTTGTATGTTTACTTGAAGCGTTGCCGCTGGAGATTTTAGCTTTGTATATAAAGGACATAATGTATGGAACATCATTGTTTGTACATTTGTTTTCAAGTTGTAAGCCTTCGGGCATGATCTTATATATATATATATATATATATATATATATATATATATATATATATATATATATATATATATATATATTGATTTGTAAACGAGCTATTCTTATCTTCGTTCCATTGTAATTACGCTGCAATATCAATAAAGAAGTTTTTTTGTACACCTTTTGTTGATTCAACTTTTCAGCGTAGTATTTTCTCTTCGATGACTCTGTTGCTTAGCTGTTCAATCGATCTTTTTGGTTTAGCCTTATATAGGTGCACTTTAGGCTTGTACGACATCACGTCTGATGGAGACTTTAAATCCTAGGGAATCGGGGCGTGACAGTATGGGTGGACGAGCACTAGTGTAACATCATTACTAGAGTGACTAAAGGGATTATTCACAGAAAAGTGCACTATCACTACAAGAAGTGTCCCTATTTCGCAACAGTTTTAGTGCATCTGTTGTATGGATGTTACTGAAACTTTAATTTGCAATAGTTTAGTAACGATTGAAATAACTGTTTCCAAGTTAAATCTATTTGCAACGGTTAAAGATTAACAATTTTCTAATACACCTTTTACAGCGATTCATAAACGCTTACTAAATAATTTTTTTACAGCAGTCAACCAACGCTTTTATGGAAGTGTTGTCAGATTGGGATGAATTTGCAGCGATTATGCAAGGGTTTTAAGTAACTGTTGCACATTAGTTATTATTTTTGTAACATTTACATGAAGCCTTATAAAAAAAGTTAACCGTTAGCAACATTTATGCAACGCTTTTTGTAGTGATTGTGCGACGCTTTTTTGCAACTAGTTGTAAACTTTTGTTAAATGACAACATTTGAGATAACCATTGTCGAAAGAACAATCAACCGTTGTAAGATATTGATCTCACATTAGTTTGTTTATAACAGTTACAAATTCAATGTCCAATTTAAATTAAATCTACCATATATTTAATTAATTGGAATGTTTGATCAAAATTTTATGCTTGATTTTACTGAGCTTTGGAGGGACATTGGACGAGTACCCCCATATGGTCATCTTTTTTGTGTATGTACCTCGGTAGGTTGCCCGGGGGGATGGGTCCTCCCTCTCATAACATTTGGTCTCCTCTTCCGAGAGGTCAACTACCTTTGCGCTTACCCATCTTGCTACGCAATATTTGGCTGGTGCCATATAGCAAAAATTGACAAGTACCTCAAAGAGAAAAAAAATTACAATAAAATACAGCTTGTCCCCTCTATAAATATGATCATAAAAAATGATAATATATGTTTTCTTAGTTTCATAAATATAACCTCGACATTCTAGTGCCTAAGTGTATGTGAGCACCCGAAATTTTGGGTTGATTTTTTTTATTTATTTTAATTTTCTGATTGGGGGTAATTTTGAAATTTCGTGTTTATAATTATTTTAATAATGACATTTAATTCATGATATAATTTTTGGTGATTTTAAATCATTTAACATTATTTAAATCAATGACTTGTGGTTTGACGTTTTGCTAGTGAAATCCTAGAGATTGTTTGACCTAGAGCCTAACCATGTGATTATGATATTTTAATATTATTTTTGGCCTAAGGATATTTTTGCATTTGACCTCTTTGAATTATTTTGATATTATTTTTTATTTATGATATTGTTTTAGGGTTATTTGAGTCGGGTTCGAATTTCAACTCAATCCGACTTGAAACGGGAACCCGGGGGTAGTTTGACTCTAGTGGGACCCACACACTAGTTAGGCATGGCCCACATGATATTAATTTTAGTCCACATGATAGAAATTTTAGTTAGAGGTTAGACTAATTATTGGATAAGGTTAGTGTGATTAGAGACTTTAGAATGACTAATTTAGCCCCAACCAATTAGCCCTTTCCTAATACTCATAGAATAGGTTAGTAGGGGCTTTTGGACTTTTTCTAATAGGACAAAACTACCTTTATGGCCAGCCACAATAAGGATAGGGTTGAGCCTCCCATTTGTCATTATCCATTTATTTTTCTCTCTCTTGTTCTTCCCCAAATTCCTAGAGAGCAATCCCTAGCAATTTCTCCACCAAATCCTTCCATTTCTCCACCAAATTCTTCTATTTCACCACCAATCTTCTTCTTTCCTTCTCCATTCTAGTCAAGGAGGAAGCTACCCAAGTTTGGGAGGATACGGAGCTCGTTCGTGTCCTTTGGAATCTCTACGTGTCGGTGTCGCTCCGGGAAGGTTTTTCTTCGATTCGATCTACCGGAAGGTATAAATCCCTTCTCCTTTTCATTTTCTCATGCATATAGGTCTATTTTGAACCCATAGGAATGACCCCCATGGTTGTACCTCTATTTGTGTCTATTTTGTGTCTATTTGGAGGTCATAGGAGTGTCCTTTGTTGTGGATGTGTTGATTATATATATATATTGTAATGAGATGTATCTATATTTATATATGTAATAAATGGTTCATGATGATTATATAATCAAGTTTGTGAGTGTGGTTCCTCATATTATTATTGCTATTATTGTTGTGGATAATTAGGATATATATTTGTATTCTTTTGGCTCAAACTATCTAAATCCGTCATAATTTTTATCCACGTTTTTAATTTCAGCCCTAATTTCGAAATATCATAACTTCTAGCTCAAAGCTCGGTTTAATCTCCCGTTTTTTTTTAAAAGAAGCGTATTGAAGTTAGCTTTCGAAAAACATGTATTAATAGGCCTAATTCTTTCTGTAACTTTCTGGAGAATTATTTGAGTGTCAGCTGTACGAAAAACAAACGCGTTCTCGGTGTTTTCGCGATTCCGGGAGTTTCCGAAAACGAAACGCGATCCGTTTAAAGTTTTGGAAAGCTAACACATAGATCTATAACATACTTTAATCATAGAGTTTAATTCATGCTGAGATGGTACAGTATTCATTATTAGTAGGAGTTACTATTCGGCATATGCATTTTGTGCACCATTGTGTGTAATATAATGTTCTATTTGATTTTAACCCATGTTAATGTATATACATTATGTAACTAAATAGAGAATGCAAGCATGAGTAAATGTTTAAATAAATGATGTATGAGGTGTAAGTATCCTATCTAATGTAAGCATGTATAAGTATGGCTTGTAATAAATATGTAGGTTCTATAGTATGTAATGTATGGTGCATATAGTAGTGCAGAGAATAAATGAATGATGAATGAATGCAAGCATGAATAATATAATAATAGATATAATGTATGCAATATACAAGTTAATGAGATGTAATGTTCTATGTTAACACAAATCCTATATTACCTCATGTACCCCCTTACACTATGTTGACACTCACACTTGACACATTGTTCACTTACACTTTGACACTCTTTGATATGTATACACTATGTATGCCCATTTAACCCTCACTTGCCCCTTTGCCATGTTCACATACACACACATAGCCTCTTAAATAAGTATTTATGAATATAGTTAACTTAGCTATGTATGTATATTATATATGTTAGCATATTGTGTTGTAATATATAAGTTTATATAACCATTTGAAATGCCATGATTATAGACCTAATGTTGAATACTAATATATGCATGTTTATATATGTGTAGACATATATAGCTTAAAGTAATAGATTACCTAGTGTATATCCAATGTGAATTCTTGCCTATTTGAGTATTGAATAATTGCATGCTATATAGAGTTGGGTGATGTTGGCTTGTATAGCCTTGTATTGATGTGTGCTTGCTAGGATAGTCTTGGTTAGGCCTAGTAAGACTTACCGGGTTAGGACATGACCTAGTTTGACCTAGTTTGACTAGTGCAGTTGACCAGAGTTGACCAAGGGTTGACTTTGGCCTAGCTTGACCTAGATTCATGTAGAATGCATTGTAGTACTTTATATTACCCTTCTGGACATGTTGTGACTTGTGCTGTTCTAATTAGGAGCCAGACACCTCTCCTCGGACAGTATATTTACTTTGGACATTCAGACATCAGGCGAGTACATTCTCTGACCGTTTCATACTTGTATGGATTTACATTCTTGCTCTAGATTACTGTACTTGATGCTGACACGACTGTTATCACGGATGGTACTATATGGATCTTCTTTTGAGATGTTATCTCCTTGTATTCACTAAATACATATTGTGACGTGCGTTTCACTTTCATATTGTATTATTGAATACCCATATCCTTGTATACTCATTGTGCATATTGTACTCTCATTATCACATGAGCCCCAGGGATAGACCATTGTACACTATTGTATAACATTGTACACTATTGTATAAGATAACGTAACTGGATAGATCCTTGTGTATTGATTGGGGAGGGGGAGTAGAATTGGTTATGTACTCAAATCCTATTGTACAACATTGTATAACTATTGTATATGTCTATTGTACACCCACGTACAATGGAGTTACCATTGTATTTTCCTAGCCCGTTTACATAACCAGATTGTACTCTAAATCACATGTTCCTTACAGTTCTTACTTATCATATTTAGATATTTCCTGTTATTAAATCTCTACTGTTTTCTATACATTCTTCTTTCAGCGTTTATGTACTTTACTCTATTGCATGCTTTATATTTCCTAACTCGATATGAACTGCGTGAGATGTTTTGTGCTCGCTCCCGTCCTGACTGGACCTGTTGATAAATTTTACAGATAGCCTGGAGGTGCCTGCTAGCCTAGAGGAGACACATTAGAGGTTGTTTAGGTAGTTATTTCATTTTGTCTGGAGTTGTATTTTACTTTGTGGAATATTGTATTGAGTTTTGAGATGTACTTCTGGGTTCATGTATCTTAGACACTTAGACTTCTATCTCCTGTATCTCTTTTGGATTTTATATTTTATCTATCTTTATCATGCTCTACCTTAGATGTGATTGAGACTGTATCTGCTATATCACCCCCATTCGGGGAGTATAAACTATTTAGTCTTATACTGTTATATGCATTGAGACCTAGGACAGCGTTCTACCGCCGACACTGCGGCGTAGGCTGGGCGTTGTTACATACTCGTACCCTCACGGTGGGTGCGGGTCGTGACAGTGTACTTCATAAATATCACACTATACTAATGGAATACGATGCCAACATTTTTTTTCGAAATCTAAATTACGTGTTTACTCGATTATATCACAACTCCTGTCGATGTCACATTGCTATCTTCCATAGGTAAAGTGTTCAAAAAGAAAATGAAAATATAATCCCAAAAGTTACAAATCTATTTCACATAATCTAATCGAAAAGGATAACCTTAATCCTTAAACTATTCAATTTCTTGCGAGATTTTGATCTAATCTGAACGGTCCATAAAGACAATCTAACGGCTGCTATTTTGAGGAACATGTGAGAATGCTTAAGTGTGGGAATCCCCAATAGAATTTTGTCCAAACTGAAGTTCGAAACCCTAATATTGGATTCTAAACTTTGAAAAAAATACCAATTGACAAATTATTAACCTAAAATCTAATTAATTAAAAATAACTCAATAAATATAGAACATAGATTAAAAAGAATCCTAGAGGAACAAAATGTTCAAAAAAAAAAAAAGAACAAGAGAAATAGAAAATTTTACAATGATTGTGAAGGAGGCTTGGTGTTTGTCATCCCCAATTATGGTTGGAAGAGAAGAAACGGAAAAAAAGAAAGTAGGAAGAGAGTGGGTTGTTAGGGAAGAAATGGAGTTAGAGAGAATTTATTGTGATGCCTCCAATCAAATTTGATGATAGCCCCTAAAAAAAAATCAATATTATGTGCTGCTTCATAACAATTTAGGTTGTGCCTTTATAAAAACAGAAAATTCTAAAAAAATTAGAGTTAAGGTTAAATTATAAAAAAATATCAAGTTTATAGAAATTGTAAGAGGCCATCCGGACTTCAAAAGTCCGGATCCTCTCTCACCCTCCGCTTAATGATCGGTCCCGCTTAATCCCCCCTCTAACCTGACTTATTAAGGCCGGCTACCAACATTTCAAAGGAACCAGACTTCTAAAGTCCGGCCACTCCTTTCATGTGCAGTGGCATTTCTTTAAGGCTGCACATTTCTTTAAGGCATTTCATTAAGTAATACTTTAAAGTTTCATTAAGTATGCAGAGGGGGAGGGTCCGAACTTCTAAAGTCCGGCCACTCATTTCATTGGCATTTCTTGAAGTCATTAAGTATCATTAAGTACGCAGTAAAGGAGGAGGGTGGATGAGATCAGCATCCGGACTTCAAAAGTCCGGATGTATGTTCTTCTTAGAATTTAAGAACTTGATATTTTTTTTTAAAATTTTGTCTAACTGTAATATATATATTTTTTTTTCAATTTTCTGTTATAAAAAAGGTCATTTGGATCCATTCTGAGCCGCACGAGAATACATGCATTCCGATGCAAAAGCTAATGGGCTGGATAAGGCACTAGGTTAGTCTAGAGGCCGGGCTAATTTTCGGCCGAAATATTTTTGGCCCGAGTTGATCCGAACCGAGCCTACGATACCCTACGCGTTGCCATAAATCGGTCAAGACCGTCAGATCTACCAAACGGTGAATCCAACGGCCAGAACCCATTTCAGTCCAATTTCAAAATCCCGCTCCAATTCAAACGACATCCCAAATTAAAAATAAAATATCAGTAGAAAGGAAGAGAGAAAGAGGAGAAGAAACAACACTTCCAACACGAGAGTGTATAGAGAGAGAGAGAGAGAGAGAGAGAGAGAGAGAGAGAGAGAGAGGAGAGAAACCCTAGTTTCCTCTCATCGGCATCCGAAAATGTCTTCTCGCCACGAGAAAGAGAAGGCTGTCAACGTTCAGGTCCTCCTCCGATGCAGGTGAGCAAGCCAAAAAAACCCTAATTTTCTAGGGTTATGGTTGGGGTTTCGGTAGCAATCGACCCATTTTTTCGGCGATTTCAGGCCTTTCAGCGAGGACGAGCTTAGGAACAACGCGCCGCAGGTCATCACTTGCAACGACTTCCAGAGGGAAGTGGCGGTTTCCCAGACGATCGCCGGGAAGCAGATCGATAGGGTTTTCACTTTCGACAAGGTGAGATTTCTCTAAATTTCAAGTTTTTAGGGTTAGATTTGCTAACAAGCCTTTAATTTGGGGGAATTTCTGTCATTTTTCGTTCTATAATTGTAGTAAGATCAGAAAATTTACGGAAATGGGAAGTATTTTCACTCGTTACACTTACTGTTAAATGTTAAATGCAAATTTATAATGCTTTTGGAAATGAACCGATTAATAGGAATTTCCTTTCCCCGTTGTTAAGGCACTATTCTTGCTAATCTAGGGTTTCTAATGTTAGATATGCTTAAAATATTTTTATGGGTTTTTTGATTAGAAGCACCTAGGAGAGTTTTACTTTAGTTGTTTTCTTTTAGATGTAGATTGATAGAGTTTTCTCTTTTGAGAAGGTGATCTTTCTTTAAAATTTAAGGTTTTAGGGCTTCAATTGATAAAACTTTGATCTTTTAGGGAAATACCTGTATTTCAATTGTTGTAGTTTGGCCTGTTTGGTTGCTTGAAAGTGGGTGATGAAAGTGAAAGTACAAATCCATCATGGAATAATATGCACGTGCAAATCCACAAAGCTGTTTAGTAAACCATTGAAAGTGATTTCATGGATGTGCCACTTCAAAATTCAAAACCATTGAAAGTTCACATCTTCTTTTAAATTTTGGGTGTGTAGAAGGGAAAAAAAGCTGTCTAACAAAGGACTGTTTGGTTGCTTGAAAGTGGATGGTGATAATGGATTCTGACCTTATACATTAAAAGTCTCTGTAGTTTCTTGCTAGTGGTCATGCAAAAGAATATTTACTTGGCACTGAAAGTGGCATTGAGAGTCTCACTTTCCGACTTTTCTTGTTTGACAAATATATATGGAAATAGCTAGATGTAACAATTTTGTATAACATTCATTTGTAGAATTATTTGTTTGGATAAAAGTAACTAAAGAAACTAAAAAAATATGGTTTTTGCTCCCAACCAAAAGCTGTAGATGGACTATCAAGCTTACTTTCACAAAAACTGACTTTTAGTTCATCTGAACGAAATACCTCATTTTGAAAGTGGATTTTCAGCTGAATTTCAATTTAAGACTTTCACTGTTTTACCGAACATTGATAGTGAGCTTTCATTGTACTCTTTCAATGAATGTCTACTTTCGTCAACTCCTAAAGTGACCATTGAAGTGGGCTTTGAAAGCCCACTTTTAGGACTGTTTGGTTCGGATGAAAGTGGGGTGGAAGTCGATTTGGTGAAAGTGGGGTTTTTACTGTTTGGTTTGGAGCGGAAACTCTAATTTTGGAGTTTCATTAAACCTTTTGTTTTCTTTTCCCCTTCTCCACATCTGCATTGCAGAATCTAATGTGGGGTGAAAGTGAATTTTCATTAGTCACTTTTATCTAAACAAAGAATTTTACATATGAACCGTTACACATAATTGTTACATCCATTTACTTTTCAATAAATTTACCAAACAATGAGATTCAAATAGTAGGACTGTGAATAGCAATGTTCAATGCCAACAAAACACTATTTTGCATCACCATTTGTAAGTAACTCCAAAGACATTCAATGTAGAAAGTCCAAATCTTTTTTTTACTATCCATTTTGAAGTAACCAAACGACTTTTAATGTTTGATAAACATTAAACGTGGTTGAAAGTCAAAACACAACTGAAATTGGAATGTCAATGCCATATAGCTTTGTCTTTTCTCAACATCCAAATCTTAGAAGAGGTTATGGACTTTCAATTGTTTTGGAGCTTAAAATGGCACAACCATGAACCATAGTTTACCGTATCGGCCTTGATCCGATACGGTTTGGCATGTCCCGATCCGATACCGACCGATATTCGATACTGACCGATACTGACATTGGAGGGGTCTTTCTTTTCCACTCAATTCGGTAAAAAAATTGGAAGAAAAAGACCAATCAACAAGGGAGTAAAACGTAGTAAGGTTGTAAAAGAAGAAAACTTGTCTATCGCATGTAAACCAATCGGCAAGGGTGAGTATTATTCATTCAATTTCAAAACTACTAAGAAACAACACTGGAAATACTTAAAATTATGCCTAAAAGTATAAAATATATTTTCTGAAATGTTAATTATTTTTAATAATTATTTGCTTTCCGATATTAACAAATCTGATACTCCGACGCCGTTATTGACGATACTCATAGGAAAGGTCCGATACCGATACTTCGAACCTTTGAACTACTTCCAATGTTTGTTATTGTTGATTTGCACTTCATGGAAAATGCAACTTCTTCCCTGTTGGATTTGAACTTTTCATTTTCATCATCAATTTTCAAGCAACCAAAGTATTATCATTTGAGACGTTATGTCAATGCAAAATTATAATCATTTTTTTGGGAATGAACATATTAATATGGTTTTCCCTTCCACATTGTTAGGTTCTCTTTCACCAACCTATGGTTTTTAACTTTAATTGCTTAAAATATTTTTTGTGGGATGTTGATATTAGAATTTAGAACATACTTAGGAAGATCTTATATAGGTTGGTGCAAGCATCTATGTGGATTAGAAGGTTAAGTTCATTGTATTATAAGAGTGATCTCCTTTTGTAATTGGGACTTGTTTTGTTACTTTTCTTTAATGAAGAGCAATGGGAATTATTCCCACCGTTCTATATCAAATCCTTGTGTGGATTTGGTAGATGAATCTGTAAACTTTTCATTGCATTTTTTTTACAGATTGACATCACATTGCATGTGATTTGTTTAACTTATTGAACTGAAAGAGGAGTATGTCAATGTGTTAATTTTTTGAGAAAGCCAAGGAATTCGGTGCATTCTAATTCTGCACTTGAGAGTACCAGGCAAGTGGAAACTGAGACGACTTTTGGAGAAGAGAATTGAAAGTAGGATTGATGGCTGAGTAGAGAAAGAGGGAAGAACTAGAAGTGATTAATATCTGTTTGAGTCATCTACTGGACATTCTGCATTTGCAAGTGCTAACTTTTGGTCCAGTAACCATGAATGCATTAGTTGTTGAAGACTGGTTAGACAAATTCATGTCTTGTTCCTGTCCAACTCAATTTTTCTGCTATAAGTTTCATTTGCATCATTACTTGTACTTGAAGCTTCTGTAGGGTTTTCTATAGCGAGTTCTCTCATACTATCATGTACATATATTTTTGGTGATTCCGATTTTAGTGTTTTAATTGTCTGTATCTATAGATTTAAAATCCATAAGCATTTTTGTGAAGCTTTTATTGTGTATTGTTCTTATATCATCCGTACTCGAGGTTGAGATGAGAATTTCGTTTAGCTTATAGTACTGATATAAAGAAATGTACAAAACAAACAACCATCCTAGGATAATTTTTTTACTAATGATGCCAAAGACTAATCTATCCATGTGGGCCTGAATTTTGATGGAAGCAGATATAAGCTACATCCCATAAATCGGAGTATGACACCCTATTTCATTGACACTTATGTTAGGCATGTTTGACAACCCAAACTCAAGGTAAAATTCTTGATCTCTAAAACTAAGAAGGTGTTAATGACTGATATACCAAGTCAACAGTATTTTGATCATAATTGGTCCAACATGAAAGTTAACGTTACTGGCAATTTGAAATTCAAATATTATATTGGTGTTTTGGATTGACAAACAATAGCTCTAGGTGTGAAACGACTATAGAGAGGAGGAAGATGGTAGTAGAGGAGTTTGAGAGTAGATGAGGAGTCGGGAATGCTTTCGTTAATTTCAGATCCAGGTCTTGATGATTTGGGTAGTGGGGGAGGAGACATGAATGGAGAAGATGAGAAGCAATAGATGGCAGGTTGTTGTTATAGGGATAAGGAGGTTGTTCGCAGTGGTCTTGGTATATCGTGGATTAGCAAGAACCGTTGGAGTTTGTTGTTACTGTGATCATCTTTTTCTTCATCTGGATTTGCTGTTCCAGGCAGAACAATGGACAACCCATTAGCAGATAACCATGCAGACCAATTTGAGAGGACCAGGTGAAAGCTGGCCACTTTCAGGATAGGAAGGCACTATCAACTACTTTCGACCCTCATCATAGTTTTTCTTGTTCCTCAATGAAATGGATGTGGAGATAGTACAGCTACTAAAGTGGAAAAAGTCCACTTAATGTTAGCTATTGACTGCTTGCATTTACCAGTGGCCGGTGCAGAGTACATTAGTAGCCTACAATTATTTATCCAGTCAGGCTGGCTCAGGTATTTATGATGTTATGACATGTCTGGCTTCTGGAGTAGCCATGGTTGTATGATCCTGGCTTATAATGATCCCGGCTTATAATGGAGCTGCTCCTAAGCCTTCATAATATTTTTTTACCTTGTAAAACAAAATAGATCTTTATGATTTAACTAAATATCTGATCAAATGACTTGGGCACTTTCATGTACTAATGTTGGATGCATGAAAGATAATGTAGTCATACTTTAAGACTTAGTATACTATACTAATCCTATTTCTTTGTGAATGAAATGCATGGAAAAGCTTGTTAACTTGCTTGCTACATTAGGCATATCTTTTTTTTATATTGTGCATGTATTCATATAGGTTCAATTTGACTTGTGTTAGGAATGCATGTAAAACTATGCTACACTATGCATATATTTTCTTTCATGTACATAAATTCCTACATGTTTATTTTATCATGTTTATGTCCGTTTGAATGAATTTCTCTTCCGGTGCAGGTCTTTGGTCCCTCAGCCAGGCAGAAGGATTTGTACGAGCAAGCTGTTGTTCCAATTGTGAATGAGGTTTTGGAGGGATTTAATTGCACAATTTTTGCATATGGACAAACTGGTACAGGAAAACATTTACCATGGAAGGTGATTGTAGAAAGGCTAAGGTGTGTTTACTTCTCAGGGGTCTTCCCATATAACCTTGTACTTCTATTTTCTCTTATGAAGTTTCTTAATCTCCTGTCTCCCACAGGTTCAATGCATCTTTGCTGAAATTTCTTACTATTTAAATTTTCTTGCATTATGAAATCTTTTTGCAGATTGGACGAAATGGTAAGTTACCTTCAGAAGCAGGTGTCATACCGAGAGCTGTCAAACAGATATTTGACACATTAGAAAGTCAGAATGCGGAATACAGTGTTAAGGTTACTTTCTTAGAGCTGTATAATGAGGAGATAACTGACTTGCTTGCTCCGGAAGAGATAACCAAAGTTGTTTTGGAGGAGAAGCAGAAGAAACAATTACCACTGATGGAAGATGGTAAAGGAGGTGTCCTAGTACGTGGTCTAGAAGAAGAGATAGTAACAAGCGCAAGTGAAATATTCTCTCTTTGGAGAAGGGGTCTCTAAAACGGCGTACTGCAGAAACTTTATTAAACAAACAATCTAGGTCACATACATTGACTTTTGTTCACTTTTTTGTTTACGATTATACTCTGCTTTTTCATTATTTCTTTTCCTATTTATCTTTTGTTTCAGCCGGTCACATTCTCTATTCTCCATTACTATTCACATTAAAGAGGCAACTCCTGAAGGAGAAGAACTTATCAAATGTGGGAAACTTAATCTGGTTGACCTGGCTGGGTCTGAGAATATATCTCGCTCTGGAGCCAGGGAGGTAAATACTATAATATGCGACTCTTTGATACTTTATTATCTACAGGAAGTAGTTATATGCATTTACTATTTATGCTTAATCCAAATAATTTGAATAAAGACCTTGTTTTGTTGGTTTACTTACGATGAATTATGTTGCTTTCACCCAATTTCTTTTGATCTACTTTTGTCCATGTTTGACATCTTATTACACTGATGATTTTTTCTGTAGGGTCGTGCGAGAGAGGCTGGAGAGATAAACAAAAGCTTACTTACATTAGGACGCGTAATTACTGCTCTAGTGGAACACCTTGGGCACATTCCCTACAGGTTAAGCTATAGTACTATGAGCCTACACTGATTGTATTTTTAATTCATAATTGCAACATTCTGTTCAGCATATTTATCACTCTTATAACTGGCCTCTTACTTTTTTATTTAGTCTTGACAAATTTCTTTGGATATGCAGAGATAGCAAGCTTACACGGCTACTACGCGATTCATTAGGAGGGAGGACTAAGACATGCATAATCGCTACTGTCTCACCATCAGTACATTGTTTGGAGGAGACACTTAGTACGCTAGATTATGCTCATAGGGCAAAAAACATAAAGAACCGACCTGAGGTACTTTGTTCCCGGCCATTCCGTATAGTTTGGAATTTGCTTTTGCTTGGACAAACTTCTTAATTTGGTTGGTTTCTATTTTCCAACTTTCTTATTTGCATGTTGCATATTTTGTATGTTTATATATCTTAGCCTTTTTACTTGTATACCATGAATGCAAGGGTTTCTTCTTGATCGATACGTGATATATCATTTTGAGGTTGATCAATCGAAGATTCTGAATATTTGCATATTGTCTTCCATATTTATGCCTCACATTTATGCATTTCACCATCAGTATTGCATAATGGCTCAATGTCGATATATCCAAAAAAGAATATATCAAATTCTACGACCAGCTTAACCTGACCTGAACTCTATTTGAGTTGGTGCCAAATTCTTCCCAAGGTATCTATGAGGAGAAAAATGCCTTGATATGGTACCTTGAAGGCCGGACTGCTGGAGAGGTAGATGGGCCTTCTCGGGTCATGAAAACTAGGCTCACACAACCAACAACCACCCCCCAAACAACACTATGCAAGAAAAGAAGATAGATAAAGAAGGATAATGTTATGTACTTTGCGATAGTGAATTCATTCATCTGTGGTGCAACAAATCAACAAACCAAATAGAAGTTTTTTCTTTGTCCATATATATTCTAATACAATATAATCCTTAGAAACCAAAATATCCTAGGAGGCCAACGAATCTCAATAAGAACCTTCATTTGACGGTTATTACTTTGGAGCAACTTGAAAGCTCGTTTTCTGACGACGAGAGCACTTTCCATAACATGACTAGAATTCAGTGTTCTAAAAATCGGCCTAGGCGGCATGGTTTAAAGTATCGGCCGATACCGATCCGATACGGCCGATACCGATACGGTTTGGCATGTCCCGATCCAATACCGACCGATACCCGATACTGACCGATACCGACATTGGGGGTCTATTTTCCGGTCAATTCGGCAAACAAAATTAAACGAAAACGACAAATCAACAAGGTTTTAAAGCATAATATGGTTATAAAAGCATGTAAAAGAAAAAAATCAATCTATTGTATGTAAACCAATCGGTAAGGGTGAGTACTATTTCATTTAATTTCAAAACTACTAAGAAATAACACTCAAAATACTTAAAATTATGCCTAAATGTACAAAATATATGTTTTTAAATGTAAATAGTTTATTAATAATTATTTGTTTTTCGATACCAAAATATCCGATACTCCGATCCGAAACTGCCGATACTACCGATATCGACGATACCAATACTCATAGGAATAGTCCGATACCGATTCTGATACCGATACTTTGAACTTTGCTAGGCGGCCGTCTTGGCGGTCGTCGGTCGCACCGAAAAGGCCCTAGGTGGCCGGCCTAGGCGCTAGGCATTCCTATTTTAATATCAAAAAAAAAACTTACCGGTGGTGGTGGTGGTGTTGCTGCTGACGGCAGTGGTGGTCATGGTGGTGGTGTTGTGGTAGATGTGGTGGTGGTGGAGCCGGGAGAGGAGAGAGGGAGGAGAGGGAGAGGGAGAGGAGAGAGGGACTGGAGAGGAAGAGGAGAGGAGAGGAGAGGTAATTGTTTATATATATATATATATATATATATATATATATATATATATATATTTATTTTTTGAAAGAGGTAAATATATATATATTTGCAAATGACCTCTAGCCTAGTGGTTAAGAGAGATGCATGTGGCCCGAGTGGTCAGGAGATCGATTCCCGGTGGGAGCGTTCGCCACAATTACCTTCTTTATATATATATATATATATATAGCCTTGCCAGAATTTTAAACAAGTATATAAATTTTGGAAAGAAAGTTACAGAATTTTTAAAACACGTTCATCAAAGTAACAAGAAACTAAAGATTACTTACCTTGACATCATAAAAAATCACCATGCAAACGATCTCTATGTACTTTGAACTGAACTTTATAAAATCTAATAAATATTAAGATATCTATAATTTTTGATAACAATAATTAATAAATATAATATTTTTTATTAGCGCACGCTTCTATCACCCTTCCAACTTTAGACTCTTTTAAGTAGTCGTGCTCCCCCGCTCCTCGCTTCCAAGGACTATAACCCATGCATGTTGGTTACTAAGTTGAAAATTGATTGTTGTCAAAATTCAAACTTCACAACATCAAGTTTAGATGGTGTCTTAAATCATGTCTTCCTTATTGTTGGAATCTTTTGTTCTGACTTTCACATTTCAATAGCATCAGGTACATTTCTTTCTGTCTCAAAAAGTCAGTGCAATGAAAGAATCTTACTTCATTAAGAGTTATTCATAAAATAATGATTGTTGTGTTATAAATTAAAGTATTGATATAGCATAATTTTGTGGTAGTATTTGGAAACACCATTGTATGAAAAATTTCAGTTTTGGACAAGTACATTGGGTGAAGGTCAAATGTGTGTCGTTGGAAGGTTCCAAACTTTAAACCGGGTGGCAATGCTACATGGATGTCTATGCAAAATATGCGTTTATGAACAATGAGAAGGATTTGCTACAGCATTTTAAAAGCGGCTTTGAGATAATTTAGATTTGTTTCACACCACCTAGACTTGACATTTTTCAACTTATTGTCAAAAACTCGGTGAATGTGACATTGTTGTGATTCAATACTTGAAATGTCCTTGTAGTGTCGGTCTGTCCAAACTTTAAACCGGGTGGCAATGCTACATGGATGTCTATGCAAAATATGCGTTTATGAACAATGAGAAGGATTTGCTACAGCATTTTAAAAGCGGCTTTGAGATAATTTAGATTTGTTTCACACCACCTAGACTTGACATTTTTCAACTTATTGTCAAAAACTCGGTGAATGTGACATTGTTGTGATTCAATACTTGAAATGTCCTTGTAGTGTCGGTCTGTCCAAACTTTAAACCGGGTGGCAATGCTACATGGATGTCTATGCAAAATATGCGTTTATGAACAATGAGAAGGATTTGCTACAGCATTTTAAAAGCGGCTTTGAGATAATTTAGATTTGTTTCACACCACCTAGACTTGACATTTTTCAACTTATTGTCAAAAACTCGGTGAATGTGACATTGTTGTGATTCAATACTTGAAATGTCCTTGTAGTGTCGGTCTGTCCAAATTGTTGGGAAACATGAAATATGTAGTACTGTAGGCTCTAGGATGTGAAGCTCTATTCTGGAAGATGACATCATGGTTATTTTTTGTGTGGTTCACATGTATGTTTATGTGTGTAGTGTGTATATATTCTGTCTTGGAGTGCATCTTATTGATAAACACATGATTGAATCTCCATTGGCGTAAAAGTGACTAAAGTTTTTTTTCTTCTGTTATTTCTATGTAGACATTTATCAACTAATAATTTTTCATGTTTAAATTTCCCACCCATCAAAACTCAGGTCAACCAAAAGATGATGAAATCAACATTAATCAAAGACCTATATGGGGAAATGGACCGGCTTAAAGCAGGTAAATGCCTATGATTGACTGACCCTTTTTTGTATCGTGGTTTATGTGTTAAAGTAACTTACTCGAGCCTTTTTCTTAGAGCTAAATGCTACTCGTGAAAGAAATGGAGTATATATACCAAAAGAACGATATTCCCAGGAGGAGAGTGAAAGAAAGGTATTCACTCTCTCGCAGCCTCTTTGTGGACACGGTTATGCTTATCTGTAGGATATTCTACATTAATTTGTTTGTTATATGTTTGATTTGAAGTTTCTGTTAGCAATCAGATAAGGAATCACTAATAATATGAGTTTAGCATCCTTGGTCCATTTTGTCTTATACTCTTATGATTCGAGTGTTTTGTACATCAGAAGTTACAAGTTAGTCTCGCAAATCTCAAGACATCTAAGGAATAGCCATGTGTCTTGCCTTCCGTTTACATCCAATGCAAACACAGCCATTCATTCAGGGGCTCAATCTATCATTTCGAGAATGCTGGCCCAACGAGTGTCCAGTAAATAGGTGTTTGAGCAAACACCCATCCCTCTACATCATTGTTCACTTCGTAGATCAATGTCCTTCATTGTGTTATTTCCATGGTTTAAAGTATCGGCCGATACCGATCCGATACGGCCGATACCGATGCGGTTTGGCATGTCCCGATCTGATACCAACCGATACCCGATACCGACCGATACCGACATTGGGGGTCTCTTTTCCGGTCAATTCGGCAAAGAAAAATAAACAAAAAAGACAAATTAGCAAGGGTTTAAAGCATAATAAGGTTGTAAAAGCATGTAAAAGAAGAAAATCAAACTATTGTCTGTAAACCAATCTGTAAGGGTGACTACTATTTCATTTAATTTCAAAACTACTAAGAAATAACACTGAAAATACTTAAAATTATGCCTAAATGTATAAAATATATGTTTTTAAATGTAAATAATTTATTAATAATTATTTGTTTTCCGATACCAAAAATCCGATACTCCGATCCGAAACCGTCGATACTACCGATATCTCCGATACCAATACTCATAGGAATAGTCCGATACCGATTCCGATACCGATACTGTGAACCTTGGTTATTTCACCTGATATGAGAGGCTCCACCTTTTCATCATGAGCATATGTGAGATCATATGGTGACCACATTATTTATTAGCATTCTATATTATATTTTATTGTTTTTGTTCATCTTGTTGCAATCCCATTTGACTCATATAGATGTTTTACTTGGTTCTTATTTATATATATTTCCTTTAAAGGCAATGGCAGAACGCATTGAGCAAATGGAAGTCATGTTAGAAACCAATCAAAAGGTCAGATATCTAGTGCAGATAGTTACTTGGTAGAGTCCCATATAAGCATTCTGCTTCCAGTTAGAATATCTGAATCTTCTCTTCTGCTTTTTGAAGCAAATTGAGGATCTGCAAGAAAAATATGATGCACAGCTCCAACAGTCTGCTGAGTTGAGCAAGCAACTTGATGCTACAGAGGTATCATGTGTTCTTATTAATATTATTTGACTTGTTCTAGGATTTTCACTGCTTATGTTCTGCCAAAATTTATCAACTATGCAGAAAAGTTTGAACCGTACTAGCAAGTTGCTGGCTTCTGCAAAGGAGGATCTAAAGGAATCCCAATATTTCCTGGAGGAGAAAGACTTCATAATAGCAGAGCAGAGCAAAGCTGGTATGTTAGAATTTGCATGTTTTATTGCACGAAGCATAGTTTCATAATCACGAAATTTTATGATGTAGAAACCTCACTGGCGAATGAAGCCTTCACTCTGCGATCAGACTTGGAAAAAGCCATTTGTGATAATGCTTCACTGTTCAATAAGATAGGTAACCTTTTGATTCGATAACATTGTATAGCCTCTTGTTGAATCTCTTGTACATCATTTCAAACTTATTTTTTACTGTTGGGTTTGATCTCACAGCCAGAGAGGACCAACTAAATGCCAAAAATAGGTCTACAGTTAACAACTACCAAGCCGATCTTCAAGAGAGAGTCTCTACACTATGCAAAATAGTGCTTAAATCAATGGATCGGCAGAATAAACACCTCCAGTCTGTTGAGAAGCTTTGCCAGTCTTGTCTAGATTTCCATGATAAGGTATCCATGACTCCATAGTCGAGCTTTTTTGCTATATTCTTCATCCACTATGAATTACTCTTCTATCTATGTTTACGACGTTATTCTGGATCTAGGCAATATCAGAGGTAAAGAAGAAAGTGTCAGCAGCAAGGACTTCATGTGCTTCTCATGTAGTAGGAATCCAAAATGTAGTTCGGCTGCACAAGGCAACCAACAATGCTGGCCTAGAAGAGATTTCATCTATGACATCTGCCAACTGCTGCTCTCTTGATCAAGTCAGTATTGGGTCTTAATTTGAGCATATAGCTATTCGTTAGCCCTTCATCATGCATCGCTTCAAATTGATCATTCACTTGTCACGTTCTGCACCAGTTACTTGCTTTAGGGGGAGGAGAAGCAGATCTCATTTTGCAGGATCTGCAAGATACATTGGCAAAACACCGTGGAGAAGTTTCACACTTCACTGAAGAGCTCAGAGAGGTTTTAACTTTCTAAAATGAGGCATTACATTTAAGTTAAAATGTTCTTTTGTTCATTTTTGAATGGTTCATCTTAAAGAGATTCAATGCAAGTTTGGAGCGTACGAAGGAGGTATCCACTTTTATCCTTGGACTACTTGAGGAGCTTGGAGAAAAATCAACCAAGCTTCAGAGCCACTCCAGTCTGGTGCATGAAGTACAAGCAGCGAGCATTGCGGACTTTCAAAAGGCATATGAGGTCCATTTTCACTACTAGAACCCTCATTTCTATCACTGGTTATGCAGATTGACTGATCTTTGAACATGGCATTCAGGAGCAATCCAGATCTGAAGCAGAGAAGCTTATAGCAGATGTCACAAATCTAGTGTCTAGTCACATTGGTCGGCAGAAAGAGTTGGTCTGTGTTGTCTCCCACTTATTTTCTTATTGTATTTTTGTGTGCGGTGGTTTGGGGGGGGGGGGGGTGGGGTGGATCTTTGGCGTGAAGCTCATAGTTGACTTGCAGGTGAATGCGAGACTCACTGGGTTGCGGGATGCTGGTTTGGAGAATAAAGCATATGTAGACAAGCATGCGGCATCAGTGAAATACTTAGCAAATGATGCCAAGAGAAAATGGGAAGAGTTCTCCATGCACGCACAGGAAGCTTCGAAAGATGGCTCTGACTTCTCTGCAGCAAAGCATTGTCGCATGGAACTCCTTCTCCAACAGTGGTTTGTTCCCAAGGCTAATTTTTATCGTCATTCCCTACCACATTTACAGCCTCTTTTTATTTTTTTACTTCAAATATGTTGCAGCGTAAACACTGTCGATGCTGCCTCTGAACAGAGGAAGATGATACAAGCAGCTATTAGTGAATTGAGCAGAAAACATGTTGTTGATGTAGAGGAGATCGTAAGGTAGATTGTGCATGAGAACATGCTTCGGCTCTCCTTTTCAGCCCAGACTATAGCTACTTGTGTTTGTGTGACTTTGTTCATTTGCAGATCTGCCGTAGATAGTAATGAACTACATGATGCCGAGGTTGCTTCAGCACGCACTCTTGCAGAGAACGATGCAACTAAGAGCAGCCAAGATATTCAACAGCATTTTGAGAGTTAGTTTCCTACCTTGTGTTTTCTGTATTAGATGATGATCTTTACCTGGTGAACATATCAATATCTTTACCTGGTAGATCAATGCGGGTAATAACCCGCCACTTTTATCTAACAAAGGTAAATGACAGAAGAAATTCATCCGAACACCAAATATAGCTGCAGTACAAGTCTGGAACAATCCACATAGTATGAGTTGTTAAAAAGAACAATGTATGGACCCGGCTAAGAATAACTAACAAACACACTTGAGACTGCATCTTTGTTTGCATGTGGCAAGGGTATCTTTGTTCGTACTATTTTCCAAGATTCACATCATCACAATCAGTCCCAGACCCTTCTCTTGATATTGATATTTGTGGTTTTGGCAGTTTCACACAGGAGTTTCATTTCTTGGTTTGAGAAACCAATAAGTAATAAGGAACTATTAGAAAAGTAGAAAAAATATATTTGATACATTTAGGTATAATCTAATGGCTTGTTTGTTCTTTTATAGTTTAATGGTTAACCCGCAGTAGATATTTTCATTTTATTTATTAACTTTTTAGAAAAAATATCCTCACGATACATAGATTTGAATGGAAAAATATTAAGATGGATGAGTTCTATGAATCTATAGATATGCAACTTCAGAAAAAAATAGTAATGCTTATAATATATTATCGCACACTGTAGCATGTACAATCAAATCATTGTATCAACACTGTTTTGCCTTCTACCTTTTTCTTTTAAGCTTTCTTTTACTGAATTGACCGGGAAAGAGATCCCAATTTTGATATTTCCCTATCTTGGCCAGCACTTGTGGATCATTATCGAATAGGGACACGATACAGATTGGTTTGGTCCGATACCGTGGAACTTGCTATTTTCATCTTCTTCCTAGATCATTACTTTGGTCAATATGAAAGAATAAGCCCCAGGAACATCATTGCTAGCTTAAGGATTCTGATTCCAAGGAAGGTTCAGTGATTTTTTATCGCCTATATAGGGAATTTATCCCACTCCAACATTGTACCCATGCCATCTTTTCATTTAAATCACATCCATTAAGCATTTCTTACATTTTTGAAGAGTAAACTGATCTCCTTTAAGTAGTATGGAAGATCTTCCCTGCAAGCGTATACTTACTTTCAGTCTTCTAGATGTCTTGGAGCGCCAAAGGGAAACGACAAAAGCAGTGTTGGCAACAACTGAGGCTCACTCTACAACTAGTCAGCAGTTCCAGGAGGATCATGAGAGCCAGGCCTGCGAGATCAACCGACATGCTGAGAACATCTTCCAAAACACATACACGGTAAGTCAATGGCGCAAACCAGCCATCCACAACCACAGTGAGATTACTGCTGCCAATCTGATATTCTGCATTTATATGATTGTAAATGCAGGATTATGAGCCAAGTGGCGAGACGCCGGTAAGGTCCGAGCCGGACATTCCGAGCAAGGGGAAGATCGAGTCGCTACGAACGATGCCAATGGACGCCCTCCTCGAGGAGTTTAGGGAGAACCATCCCTACGAGCCTACAAAGGAGAAGCCCTCACTCATACCTCGCTCTCCACTCATCCAGCTCAACTGATCCCCCATCGAGTCTCAAGGCTAGCTCTTGTTTGCTGTAATGGTATGCAGCAGAAGTTGCCATCCCGTTCGAATTCTACATGGGATGCACCTATAGGTGAAGCGAGAAGGCAACTCGGTGCATGGGCTCTTTAGCGTCATTGTTTCCTGCGTGCGTGCATGGCACGGTTTATCTGTAACTTTATTGTTATATCATTATTAGAAGAAGAAATGTGCGGGGAGCTTTCTTAGGTCCCTACAGTCCAAGTTTATTTTTTTGTACCAAAATGCTTCTATGTAGAAGGTGTTGTCAAGTGAGGAAAGGTGTTGGTAGAGTATTGGGATTTGATTGTAGCGTCCTTTAAGTTTTTCTTGGTATTACGATGTTCTATAATATAAAAACATTGTCTTTCCTTGAGAACATTTGTTACATGTCAGCTATTGCGTGGTGCTTGTGCAATCATCGTCTGAAGAAGCAATATATTGTGCCAGAAGTGGGAGAGATGGAGTGAAGATGTAGGGACATGTATTACATCAGGTTGGTGGTCTAATTATTGTTTAGATCCTGGATTTTATACCAGTTTAGAGGTTAAGTTTTTACATGTCCAATTTGAGTGTTTAGATCCCGAAGTTTTATTTTTTTTGTTTCTATTTTCCTATTATACCTTCCTTTCATGTTTTAGGCTAAATTACAACTTAATACCCTCAACTATTTCAATTTTTCAACTTAATACCCTCAACTTTGATAGGTACTAACTTGATACCCTGAATTTTTTTTGACAAAATTGTCCCTCCTCTCCAACAAACCCCCCCCCCCCTCCTGCCCCCGGTCGATGACCTCCCCCACCTCCTCTCCCGCCGGCGAACTTCCCCCCTCCCCTCCTGCCTCCGGCCGACGACCACGGGGAGGGGGGTGGCACGGGGCCACGACCACGGGGAGGGGTGCACGGGGGCGACGCCGGGGGGGGGGGGGGTGGGGTGGGGGGGGGGGGGGGGGGGGGGCTCGCGGTGATGGAGGTGAGAGGGATAATTTTGTCATTTTTAAAATTTTAGGTAACAATATAAAATTATTATATAGTTGAGGGTATTAAGTTAGTACCTATCAAAGTTGAGGGTATCAAGTTGAACATTTTAGATAGTTGAGGGTATCAAGTTGTAATTTAGCCCATGTTTTATAATAAAATTTTCATATATAGGCTAGGGAGGGTATAATGTGAAAAAAAAAAACAAAACAAAAAATTTTTAGGGACTAAACTCTCTAATTGGACATGTGAGAGCTTAAACTCTAAACTGGCATAAAATTCTGGGTCTAATAGCTAATTAGTCCGATCTTAAATTGAGTTATTGCTAATACTAAAACGTAATTTAGAATATGGACGAGAAATTTAAACATTGAAGCTCGTGAATGTTGTGCAAGTCTCTGGACCGGATCAGTGGTTCCTTTGATTAGGAGTGAGCATCGGTTTGGTTCAAACCGAACCGAATATACAAAAACTGAAATAATCGTAAACCATATTTCTCAAAACCGAAAATTGAATCGTTTTCATAAAAATCGAACAAAATCGAACAAAATTAATTTGGTTCGGTTTTCTGTCGGTTCGGTTTCATCGGTCAATGGGCGGGCCTTCACATTTTAGCAAATGAGCCAATTTAAATAACAAATCTTCCAAAAAAAAGGTGACATTGTTGCATTTATGAATTATTACAATTAGCATTAGTATATGTAAATTGAGGGTAGTTTGATAAATTATTGGATCTAAATTGGTTTTCGGTTCGATTACTCGGACCAAGAACCGAAAACCGAACCGATATTTTAAAATTTCAAATATACAAAACCGAAAACCGAATCTATAACCGAAAAACTGAACCGATTGTCATATTTCATTTCGATTCGATTCTATTTTCGGTTTCCATCCGGTATATGCTCACCCCTACCTTTGATGTTGGAAGGAGGGGAAGCCGACTCTAAATTCTGTAGGAAATACACAACAAAATCAACAAGAGCATGTTTTCTGTAAGAAATGCACAAAAAAAACTAGAAGAAGAGAGTATGTTTATTGGTCAATTAGATATCAGATGATTTGGTATATCGGATGATCAAATAGATCAAATAATAATCTACCGACTCGTTTATGTGGGTACGGTTTTGGTACTCCACTCCAGTTACGACAAAGATTGAGCATACAGTATTGAACACTTCATTGAGTAAAAGCTAAGATGAGAATCCCGAGAGAGGTGGCGACGAGCACGGTAGCGAGGGAGCAACGGCGGGTGCTGCTTGCTGCACTGTGTCTGTTGCCACTTGCATGTACGGGCCAGCCTCCATAGAAACCACCGCGACGACCTAGACTTCTTCTGAAGCCCCCTCCAGAACTACCTGGCAACTTTGTGACCACTCCCTCTGCTGCAAATCAATACTAAGCAGTTAATTTAGAGCTACGCTACCATCTTAGATCTGCTAAAACTAATACCCCCATTCTTAATAGTTTCGTTTGGTACACTGTAATATAATCGTAATCGTAATGTAATCAAATAATTTTTTTTTTCTTTCTTTCCATTTGATTATTACGATTAGGATTATATTACAGTGTACCAAATGAGGCCTAGCTCTCTTATTTGTTTACTTCCTTTTAGCTTCTTGGTTTGTCTGGTGTTTTCCCTCTTACTTTCCAAATGAGGACCTAAGATGGAAGGATAATTAAGAGTTATCTTGAGAACTCTTGAGGTTGCCTTGATATAGACAAGGTTCTACAGGAAGCCCATCAGAAAAGAGAGTTGAGAGCAACATTTTCTTTTTCTTATTTCACATTCGAGGTTAGATATTAAATTTTACATGTGTGGTCCTAATTATTGGATAACTCTAACAATGCCGTATGAATTTTTTTTCCCGAGTTCAAAACATGCAATTTTCATTTCTTGATATTGGGACACGCATCAAATATATATATATATATATATATATATATATATATAAACAGACCTAGTTATAGAATATATAATCAGTCGATTGATCATCAAAAGGCATGTATCAGCAGAACTAATGTGTATATATTAACAGAAGGGAAGGTGGAAAGAGAACATTACGAGAATCCTTATTAATAATGTGGAGATCGGACTCTTCTTCTCCATGTCCACGGATGGCAAGAAAGAAAGAGGAGAAGAGCAGCAGGAGGAAGAGTACTGCAGGGACAAGACCACGCTTATTCCACAGGTGCATGGTTGACAATGTACAATTAATATGCAACAACAGAACCCAATAATAAAATCTCTGTTCTCGATCTCCAATTAAATCCAATATATATAGAACTATATATCCATCACATCAGGGTGGAAGAATGAGATGAAAGAGAGAGGAAACACACAAACGTGTTGTGTTCGTGTCCAACAAAAAAACGTGTTGTCTTCGTGTCCAACAAAAAAAAATGATGACCGAGTTGACCCAAACCAACATCTTCCTTGATCGATCCTGTTGGTTGGCACAGATATACCGCCAACTTTCACAGATGTATCCTCCACTATCGGATCCATATGGAAGTTTCTGAGTGGTGAGATGGAGAATCAGAAAGTAAAATTATATGAGAATTTTTGACTTTTATTCCATTTGTTAATATGAATTTGTACTTATATTTCACTTTTTAATTTTATTGGACTTACATCCCACTTTTTGTCACGAAAAACATTCATTTTGTCACGAAAAATATTTGTTTTGTTACGAAAAATACTTTTAGAAACAAAAAAGGACAAAATTAAAAAGTGGGATGTAAGTACAAATTCATATTAATAAATGGGATGAAAGTCACAAATCCCAAATTATATTGTGTCATCCACGGACATATATTTTAAAAGATGAAACTCCACGTCACTCTCATTTCCCTACATCCTTCCAACAGAAACTCCACTTCACTATATCGAAGCTTCAACAATGGAGTCGAGAAAAGTTTGGAATCATAAAACACCGCATTTCCAAACTACAGAGGGATCTACTAGCCATCCAAACCAATCCATGCACCGAGCAGTCGTTGGCAAACGAAAGGAATATTACGCGGAGATTAATGACCTCATCTCTATTGAAGAAACATATTGGCGGCAACGATCCAGATGCAAATGGGTGAATGAGGGCGACAGGAATACGAAGTATTTTCACCTGAAGGCTACAACAAGGAAGAGGAAGAATGAGATCCGCTCGATCAAAATGCAGGATGGCTGGTGGATGACTGACCACCGGGAAATCTCAGACAAAATTCTGAACTACTTCAAAGTCATCTTCAACTCAGACGACTCTACTCCTATCGATCCCGACTTCATCTCCACCCCAAACAAAATCTCTGAAGAAGATAACACTGCCCTAGGAGCCATCCCAGGTGACGACGAGATCAAAAGCGCTATCATGGACATGGGACCGCTCAAGGCGCCGGGTCCAGACGGCTTCCCGGTAATGTTCTACCAAAGGAACTGGCATATTGTTGGTGAAGAACTCTCCCTCACCATCAGACAATTCTTCAAAGAAGCAACCTTACCACCAGGTATGAACCACACCCACTTAGTACTCATTCCAAAGAAGGCAAATCCTACATCCCCGAAAGATTTTTGCCCCATATCGTTGTGTAATGTCGCTTATAAGGTCATATCCAAAATCATTACAACCAGACTCGCCCCTCTCATGGATAATATAATTTCGCAGAACCAGAATGCTTTTATTGCAAGAAGAAAAATTACGGATAACATCATCATCGCCCAGGAAGTTATCCATGCCATGCAATGCTTCCCTGCGACAAAAAACTCCTTCGCTTTGAAGATCGATATATCCAAAGCATACGATCGACTCTCGTGGGGATTCATCAAGAACGTCCTGCATGGGAAAGGAATCCAGGGGCATACAAATACTCTCATCATGAGTTGCATATCTTCTTCGTCATTTTCCATCCTTATCAATGGAGCTCCGGAAGGATTTTTCAGACCTAAGAGAGGATTTCGGCAAGGATGTCCATTATCCCCATTCATTTATATATTATGCTCAGATGTCCTGTGTCACATCCCAGAACGAGAATACTGGCAGGTGGGGACGGACAAGGCCAGCTACGTGATACCAAAGTACACCAGTACTCTGAAATCACGTATAAGCTGTCAAGACATGGGGGTTACTTCTACAAGCCAACAGTCGATCCTAGGTCAAGCAATCCTAGGTATCTCAATCACAGACAATTATACAAAGTACAAGAAGTATGATCATCAGACATACAATAGTAAAGCGTCCCAAACCATTTATACATGGATGATTATGAAGCTAGTCATACCAAAATAGAGAACTAGAAAGAGTAACAGTCATACATGATAAGCTCTAACTATAGTCTAGAATACGCACATCATGTTTTGGCCCGTAGGCTAAATGTCAAGATCCAAAAACACGAGCTAAACACGTGCTCGGAGGCTAAACGCCACAAAAGAATAATGTACATATCAAGTGGGAGAATGATAAGAAACCCAATCAGGTACTCTGGTGCTTCGGATGGTCACCGTCGAGTAGATGGTACGGAAGATCCCTTGGGCTCCTCTATCAGATCTGGCCAAACAAAACCAGTGGGGTCAGACCCCAAATAGCAAGTACCACAAAGGAAGCCAAACTATGGACTAAAACCAGCAATAGCTAACATATCAATGGTTAGGAAAAGCAATAAGTAAATGCAGATCGAGACTCGTGCAGTACCAATGCACTCATCCCGAGAATGGAAAAGACAATAAGCAAAGCAACCTGGAGCATAAAGTAATTCATGTGTGACATAAAGTAGACTGTGTACATGTAAAGTAGACGGAAGATGTGAACATGTAAGATAAACTGGACATGTAAACATGTTAAGTAGTCGGGTCATGTAAGCATGTAAGGTAGCCGGGTCGTGAGAACATGGTGACCCACATAGGGATCATGTAGGACTTGTGGGATAACTGGACTTGTGAGTATGAGATGTAACTAGGACATAAGAGCTTGTAAGAACTATATAGAATGGTAATGATAAGATGACTTGGGCACTATTGCAGAAGCAAGTTATAACCCGTAAACCAAACAAGGACCGGGGTTATAACTATTCTCCTGAACAGAACTTAATCTCTAATCAATGTTTAGCATAAGATCATGTAGAACATGTGAGTACTGAATAGAATAAAAAATGATAAGATGACTTGGGAGCTATTCTCGAAGCCAAGTTATGACCCGTAAACCAAACAAGGACCAGGATTATAACCCTTCTCCTGAACAGAACTTAGCCTCCGATCATTCATCGACAAAAGTAAAGCATAAACAATAATGTACTAAAATAAACATACGGACATTGCCTAGACAAAACTAAACTAGACTGGACTACATCCATCAATCACGGCCAAGCAATGAGTACGGCTTGATACTTTAACTAACTAGGGTTATCACAATCCTAATTACTAACAAGATGCAATGAGATGTTCCAGCAGTCACAAGCCCTGCAGACTATTCGAGTTATCCTTCCGCAGGTTGAGAGAGTTGTATTAGGTGACTTGGGGGGTACAACACATGATAGCGTGCTGGAAATGAGCCATACTCGTTGGCAGGCTACAAGTCCAATTAAAGCGTCCAGATAACGGGATTGCATGTGACTGGAAAATCTCTTTATGAGCTACTTGATTAATCTAGTCATTATCTTAGTCAGATTCAGTATGAATCCCTGACCGTGGTAATCAAGAATCCATATCCTAGACATGATGCAAGACGAGACATGTAGCTTGTGCACGCATACACAAAGAATTTAACCACGGTGTCCAAAAGAGTTACATTAGCAAGAGAAAATAGCCGTCGCAATAGCATCTTGATTAAGCATGTCATGTTTAGGTTTACTTGTTATGTAAAGAGTACTTGTCAAGAGTGCGCCTCTACGGGCCACTATCATGTAAGCACGGAAAGACATGTTCAAGAGTGCACCACGACGGATCACTATCTAGTATAAGCAGAGAAGTAACGTGTAACATAAGTGCACCACAAACGGATCACTATCATATAAAACAAAAAAAGAAATAAATCATGAGTGCACCCCGACGGGCCACAATCATTGTAGCACTTGTCTCCCGAAAATTATTTATTTTAGAGAGAATTTTTTATTTTTATTTTTTTATTTTGTTTATTATTATTATTTATATAATGGTTTGAATCGTAGGTAAATGGAGTTTTGATTTGGGATCACAAGGGTGCGTACCTAAGCCTATAACTTAAGTATAGTAAAACTAGGACATATATGGTCTCCAGGGTCCCCATGCAGCCCCTAGAGTAGCATTTTATTATTTTAGAATTTCTTGGATTTTTAGGAGATTTTTAGATAAATTTTATATATGATTTTATTAATTTTTTTAAGCTTCTAGGATTTACTGTGAGAGCACCCGAGGGTATTTTTGAGGTCAAATAAATTATTTGGGCTCTAGAACCCCTAAATATTTTCTAGATTTTTCTAGGAATTTTTAGGAATTTTTTGGCATTTATTTGGAATTTATAGGATTTATCCTGATTTTTATTTAATTTTCTGCATTTAAAAACCTATTTTCCAAAACAAATATCCAGTCAGCCGCCGGCGAGGCCCACCCATCAGCCGCTGAAGCGGAAGGGCGCGGGCCCATGTGGCAGCGAGTGGGGCTGTGGGCTCGGTCTCCGAGCCGCCCTCAAATTCAAGCCGAGCCGGCTTAAGGGCACTCCTAAGCCGAGTCGAGGTCGGATTTCTCTGGGCCGCACGATCAGTGCGGTAGGCGCACAAGATCGTGCCACGTGGCACCGCCCAGCCGCGTCAAGCCACCAACCCATCTCTATATATATGAGTTATTAATAGTTTTCCGAAAACCCTAGAATTCAACAATTATTTTGTGGGAGAGTTCAATAAGAATTCTTCGACTTCGCGCAGGGTTTGCCGTCGATCTAGACATCCTTTTCGTGCGCCATTTTTTTTGTTAGAAGCGTATTGAGGTTAGGTTTCTGAATATATATTTTATTTTCTGTAATTTTGATCTCGAATTTTTGAATAATTATTTGAGTGTCAGTTGTCCAAAAATTAACACGTCGCACGGTTTTCGAGATTTCAAGCGATCCCGAACTCCGTTTTGCGATCCGTTTGAAGTTTTGGAAAGCTGACACCAAGCTCTAAAACATATAATTTTTCTAGAAATTCAGAGTTTCATCTAGTATTTTATTTTGTTCGTAGAAGTCAGATTTGGTCAACGGTCCATCGATTTGGTCATGGTTAGCCATAATGGCGATAACTTTTGACCAAATCGTGATTTTGTGGCACGGTCGATTCCAGTGCACTCATGGCGCTGAAATCTATTATGTCACACACTCAAACTTTGAATTCATATTATTTGACCAGTTAGTCAACAGTATGCCTCGGTTTGTGTGCCACGGGTCCCAAATTTGGAACCGTGACTTTCCTTGGCCAAATATTTTTGTGTAGATTATTATTTCAGAATTAAATAGATTAAAATAGGATTTTAGATGATTTATTCCAGAATTAATTGATTTAACCCATTAGCCACTTTCTAGAATTTTTAGAGTGGGATTTGTATATCTAACTTGTGGTTGTTTGTGCGACGGGGTTCGTGGGATGATGGCTTGATTTGATAGCTTCTAGGCCGGAGTTTATATTTTCTTCAACTTGTAAAATCAATTCATCCAAGAGTTCAGGCAAGTACTTGTTGACACCTTCATGTGCAATTACTTTATATTATCGTATTTCACTTATACATGCTATCTTCTGTGTCTTGACTGTTACACACACGAGAGTTGAGTGTTTGACTATTGACCATGTTTTCTCATTGTTATCGTGATCGTTATCGTGATCGTATTTTCATGTTTGTGAGGTATGGTTATTGGAGGGGTACAATTACTAGGCACGTGGACAATGCCCAGATGGTATCGTTGGAAACTCTCCCGGTTACGGGGGCGGGCCTTATAACCTCATCGTTCGCCCAAGCCGTCCATGTATAAGAACGTTGTACTTCTCACGACACGTGCACTACGAGTGTTTATATGAGTCTCTTTACTTTTCATGCTTGTTACTTTCCTTATCAGTTTCTTCCATCTCATGATTTCTTGTTCATATTGTTCATTATTTCCATTGATAATTATTTTCCATGTTTAGTGTTTTATTACTTTATATTGTACTTGTATCATGGTGGTTAGACTTGTACTTGTTCCAATCCTGACTGGATAACCATTTTTCAGTTGTAGACGACGTGATCTGTCCAGAGGTTTACGGTGAGTATGTTGGAGACACTGACGTCACTGGCGTACCCGGTTCCAGCACTGATGCGAATTAGCATATTTTCTTCCTTATGGATTCGCATTAGTTAGTAGTTATAGTTATGGAGTTAGTTGTCTATTTTATTTTCTATTATCCGGGTTTGTTCTCGAGACATTCTGAGTTGTAGTGGATTTTTTCATATTTATAATATTGAGACTATTGGATATTTTAGTAATTTTTTGCTGGCTTAGTTGTGGATGATATATATGCGTGTTGTGCTTGTTGTGGACCATTGTTATCATAGACAGCGTACTACCGCCGATGCTGCGGCGTAGGCTGGACTTGGCCACGTACTCGTATCCCAAAATTGGGAGCGGGTCGTGACAAGTTTTTATGGTGGCCCATGCAGGTCCAATTTCGCAAAAGACTGCGAACTCGTGGTAGTACTTAAGTTAGTTGTACTATTGCGAGCCTGCGAATAGATTTGAAGTTAGGAGATTATATCATCCACAAATAGGATTTCCAACCTTATGAGTCTGTTTTATCATAGAATCTTACTGTATCTTATTTTGCATCCTGCTTGATTCCGTCCGAGATTTTTTCGATATGTTTGCATCTACCGTTCTAACCATGTCCTTTCTTCCTTTTAGTTTACAATGGTTGAGACAAGGCGCAGTACGATCCGTAAGGGGAAAAGGGTAGCTAACCCTTTTGCTACTTCCGAACCCGAGGGATCGACAGCAGAGAGTACCGAGTTCGTAGAGCCTTCTAACCATCAACAAGATAGGGTTAGTGCTGAGGATCTTCCACCACCACCACCAACAGCCCCAACCCAAGGAGTAACTGTGGATGGAGCTCATCTCCTTACGTTACTCCAAGGCATGATAGAGACTCAGCAGAGACCACTACAAGAAAAAACCCCTTTTACAATGTTGCAAAAACGTTGTAAAAGGTTTATTACAACGTTTAATAGAAGGTTGTTATATCCAGGGTTGTAAAAGGGGGGTTATCTTCCACAATGTCTGTATGAACGTTGTAAAAATGTTGTAGAAATTCTTCCCACAACAATTTATAAACATTGTTGAAATTTATAAAATCTGACCAAAAACTTTCTACGACATTCGGCAAGTATTGTAAAATTACTTTTTAAAACGTATTACAAGTGTTGTAAATATAATTTTAACAACATTTTGCAAGTGTTGTAAAAATAACATCTACCATAGTCAATAGATATTGTACATAAATTTTCTACAATAGTCTAAAAACATTGTAAAAAGAGTACATACAACTTTTAACAAATGTTGTATATTTTATTCAATCATGTTTGCCAAAAGTTGTAATATATACTTGTATGTTGTAATTATAATATCAACAATGATTTAGAAGTATTGTAAATAAATTTTACAATGTTTAGAAAAGTTGTTGTAATGTTATCTTACAACAGTTTTGAAACGTTGTTGATTATGTTTCCATTTAAAAAAAATATACAATTTATAAATATAAATATATTTATTACAATTATACTAATACAAATACATTACATTATTCTAATTTTCACTCGGCTCATAAACAATCAGTTCAGACAATAATGAGCAAAAGGAACAAAATAACAATAACTTGAACACAATACATATTACAAAAGCAACATTTTTAGAAGGCTAAATCAATGTTCTCAACATCTATATACTTTTAAAACTCCACATATGACAAACAATAGGGGATACTTAATTAACTTGCGGTTCAAACATCCGATTTACTCAACACCCATTCAAATTTAATGTCAACCTTCTAATTGTAGTTTGATTTTGATTTTATCAGTGATACAATCAGAGTATGATGATAGGGATCAAGAATATTCCTAAACTAACATTTTTTATACAACCCTTTGCATTCCTCTAAAAATTTTAGCTAAGGTTATCACCACTAGCACCAAGGTCTGCCTTCGACCATGACACCAAGGCTAGATCAAGACTGAGTGGGTTGCAATGGCTGTCCTGGGGAGTGATCAGCATCTTCCATCCCACCTGTTAAAATTTGAAAAAGGAAATCTCATAAAGATGTAACAAAATGTGTTACTTCGTAATCCTACTCATATCTACTTTTAAAAAATAGATGATAGAAAAAAATATTGAATAAGAAAATAACTATACTTCTTAAGCAATGTAACAAAATTTACCACAATGTCAAAGAAATCATCTACCACAGTCGTAAGGACACTATTAAATCGTCTACCACAGTCGTAAGGACTATTTTTCGCCCAACAAATGCGAGCATCAGACATTTCAGGGAGGAAGTGTTGCAGCAACAGAGAAATAGCAATATGCTTGTTCCTGACGAGAATATGTTAATTGAATAGAGTTTATATTACCTCCTTATTGTTTAGAGTACTTGTCAAGTAGATCAAGGTGGTAGAATATGTAGAAGAAGAAGTTGAATGACCATCTGCAAGACCAGATGTAATGTTATAACTGCCTACTCCAGCAAGAAATCAGACTCAGTTAATAGAATTTACATGGCTCCACTTTCAAGACAAGGGTTCCCACCAAAATATGGGTTGTAGTTGTAAATTTCACATTCTCCAAGCTTTACAATCTGTATAAAGGCAACATACTAATGAGCAACAACATTTGGTTTCTGAAGACATGACAGTTGTTTGAGATGTTAACCTCATCAATGGCTTTCTACTGATAGAAACAAATAGATGTATATATTTTTTGAACATTAGCCCGATGACTGATGAGAAACCTTTTGTATGATAGGAACAATGATTCACTAATCACAGTTAAGTATATGCATCGGACCACTTTGGTTCTATGAAATGTAGAACTCCACTAGAGTGAGAGTCTTTTCTGTTCATTGTCTAAGTGTTCTTAGGATAGGTTTCAGTGTGTAATAATTAATAAACAAGCAAATATTCAAAAACAGGCACTAGAAACTAGAGAACATTTTGTTCTGAAATAAAGGTGTCTGAACCATAAAGTTATTTTTATTATGTCCTTCTAAATTGAAAGAACATTAAGAATGAGGTAGTTTCGGCCACCATTTTCTCTATAGACAGATTCAATTGGACCCTAGCTATATACTTGTATCTGCTTCGCTATCTATACTGACTACTGACATTATCAATTCAATTTATGAAGCTGACTCTTTTGTCTGAAATTAGACAAAGTCAAGCATAGGCATGGTATAATGAGTTTGCTTATAAAAGTTTGAAAGAAAACAACACAAATGACAAATCAAAGCCTGTGAAGAGGGAGTAATTTGTTTCCTTTGAACTTCTAAGGCTTTTATACCCTTTATTGCTATTGAATCTGATAGATTTTTTGTATTTCGCTGATTCGTGATATAGATAATACTGATTGTTTTCATTTTTTTGTTTTTATTAGTTTTGCAAATATACTATTTTATATCTTAATACATGTTGTCATTTGTTTAATTTTCTTATTTACATTAGTTATATTTTCAGGCAAAAGTCAATATAAACAAAATTGGACTTTGTTGTTGCAAACAAAGGTACTGTCATATTTCAACTGTTATAAATAATATTTAATTCCATTAATATATATTCATTTTTTTTGTAGATATTACTATTATTATTATTTATTTGTTTGGACTTAAAGTCTAGTTTTACAGGTGTATGTATCAAGGTAATCCAAGAAATACCATGGCCTACTTGAGCTGGGTATGGGATTCTTCTATTTTATTTTTATGGTTCTTCATGTTATACCCATATGTGAGTATTTATGTCCATCAAATGTAAAAGGTCATTTCGGATAAAAATTATATTTCATGTCTCACTAAAGTTTAGCTAACCCCTGAAGAACTGCACCATGAGATAAAACCAATCATACAGGAAGATGCATTGATTCCGCGTAAAGTGTATGATTATTAAATCAACAAGTGTTGATACTTGGAGTACTCACTTCACTATTTAGAACAGCAGTAGCCGTGCCTCGTTCAGCAGGATCGACTGCGAGCAATGTTTCTATGAGCAATAGTGCAGAAGGTGAGAAATCCTTGAAAGTTTCTGCTACACAGCGCTTGTATGCTTGGTCGGCTTGAACATGGTTGCATGTCGCAACTTGGCCTTCTTCCAGTATTTCTCTCCAGGAGATCCACACAACTTAAAGATCTTGTGCAATTGTTCCACCTGATGTGCAGATGCAAATGCAGTTCAGTCATTATAGTACGTCACACAATATGTGTATCATGGACAATTAGCTCAGTACATTTTGATAACTATGATCACATATATCTTTTTCTTTGAAATATTTCTTGATTGCAATACTAGAATTAGAACAAATTTTATTGGAATGTTTAGACTAGCTATTCCATGGCAAAATTGACAAGGATTCAGATACCTCTGTTCTTCCTGGAAGTATAGGTTTCCCTGAAAGCAACTCCCCTAAAATGCAACCAGCACTCCAGAGGTCAACACCAATACCATAGTAAGTGGCACCTAGAAGGAGTTCGGGAGGACGATACCACAACGTGACGACTCTGCGAGTCATCGACTGCTTGTGGTCGGGGTTAAAAGTAGAAGCCAGCCCAAAATCAACAATTTTAAGAATCCCTTCATTGTCTAGAAGCAGATCAGAACCCTTGATATCACAATGCAGGACTCCTCGGTTATGGCAATGTTTGAGCCCAGAGAGTAATTATTTCATGTAGCATTTTACCTGTCAGATATAAGACGAGAAGTCCCAGAATAAGCATTTAAACAATGAGCATTACTTTTCTTCGAACTACTCCACCTTAATCGTGCATGCACGCAGGCCATGTGAGATGTATGCAGACCAAAGGTTTTGTATGGTCCATGTGTCAGTGAAACAGGCCCAGGTGATTGAGGAAACAAATTCTCTTGAACAAATTAGATTAGCTTACTTTGTGCCAGAACTATAAGAATTGAAATCACAGTCAAATTAAAACCTTGAAAACACCAGCAGCCACGTATCAGACACACCATGGTCCACGAGTACTCCAAAATACTCTAGGACACATCAAAATAAAAATAAATGTCGTGTCTGTGTCACCGTGCCCTTCCATGTCGTGTCGTATCCGTATCCATTCAACAAAGCTAGCAACAAAACAATGCTGGTAAGACTATAGTGATTATGGCGTTCATAAACAATGACGTTGGAGATGTCTCTGTCATCCAAAGAAGAAAATTATTACATTGAATTGTCATAGTGATCTACAAGTTTGTATCTGTTTGCACTCAATCTCAATGAGCTCATTATCCAGCGGTTGTAATCAAAGACTTTGTGCTAGAGTTTCGCATAGTGGACTATAATACGCAACAAAATAATAGGTCCACTATAAAAATTGATGACAGATATTTCGACATGTATCTCTTTAATTCTACTGCAAACAAATATAAAATTACAGTTACAAACTAATCTATACATTTGAAGTGCTACCAAACAGAATTGATCATCGCATCACGTAAGTCAAGCTAATAATTGAGAAGTAATCCTTTGTATAATAGCAACTAATAGCAAAGAAATCATTAACCCCTAAAAACAATAATTCTATAATAGATTTAAAATGCAAAAAAAATTCATGATCGAGCAGAAGCAAAACTCGCCGAAAAAAATTAAAAAAACTAAAAAATACAAAAAAAGGGTTAGGGTTTTCAAATATACCGGTGCCGCGGGTGGGATCTCCTCCCTGGAGAGAAGGACTTGATAAGCAGTTGTAAGACAAAAACAAAATATTAGAGGAGAAAATAATCGGAAGAGAGGAGGGAATTAAAAATAGAGAAGAAGAAGAAGAAGAATAAAAAGAAGAAATGGTCCGCTGACCTAAATAACCGAGAAGGAGGAGAGGAGGAGAGGAGCCCTTTGACGCCGAGAAGGAGAGGAGGAGAGCTGAAGCAGACCGAGAAGGAGGAGAGGAGAAAATTTAGAGGGCGGAGGAAATATTTTAGAGGGGAAAAGAGGGGGAGGGGGTGGGGAGTTGGTTCCTTAGTTGGAGTAGGAGAAGTTTAAGGGGGAATATTTTAGAAGGGGGGAGGGAGGGAAATATTTGGGGAGAAAAAAGTGGCGCACACAAGGGAAAAAAATTGTACCTACTTTCTATTTCTGACCAAGTCCAACAAATATTTATAGTTATTAAATTATTATTATCTTATTAAATTTATTTAGTATAAAAATATTTTATTATTAGTTACGGAAAAAATGAGTCCCAAATATCTATCACAAAACAACTAAAATATTTAGTGATTTTTTTTATTTAATGATAAAAAATTATAAATAATTTCTCGTAAATTTGGAATCACTATAAACCCTAAATAAAAATAAAGAAATGAAGGCATGAGTAACCTATAATCGAAACATAGCGAAGAAAAAGAAGAAAACGTGTGAGAGAGAATATAGACTAGTGTTTCTAGATTCAGATTCGAATTCGAATTGATACATAAATGATCGTTCTCTATATTAAATATGACTTAGAACGGTCCAAAAATGAGTTGTCCAAATCGTACGTATATTTTACTTATTAATATATAAAAAATTTAAAAATAACTATTGTATATGTTTTCTTCCTACATAGTTGTTGGAATTTTTTTAAATAACATGAAAATATAAAATATATTCAACATTAAAATTATATTAAAACAAACTACATGATATTATCTAATTAAACACATACCAAAGATTCAAACAATATATTTATAATAAATCATAACTAAATTATATTTAAATTATATTTAGAATAGTATAATACAATTTAAATCTTTATATATTTTTAAAATAATATGATAGATTGTTTTTATACGTGCAACGCACGTAAACTAGAGCAGTTTTATAGTAAATAATCCTTTTTATACTCTAGGTAAGTTATTGTTTTGCTAGACAAAAAGAGAGGATATCTGACAAAATTACAATATGATTTTTTTCCTGCCTTTCAACTCTTGCTGGAGTTTATACAGGATATCGCATGAAGAACAATGATAACCTTTACTAACATAATGTACAATTGTACATGTATGTGTAGTCATATGTTTTGGTTGCTTCAACACCAACTATCATCAATAGGTTTTAATTGTATCAGAGGGGAAGATGCTGTCGAATAATTCTTATGATAATAATAAAAAAAATTATAACTTGTTCTATTGTTCAATTAAATCCAAGAGGACATAGAGAGAGAGAGAGAGAGAGAGGATATTGACAATGACGGAAGAAAAAAAAGGGGACTGGCAACGAAAGAAGGGTATAAGGAGACTTGGAGCATCATAATGTTAGATCAGCAACAGAAGGGGACAAGATTTAATTTTGACAGCGCCTGCACCAATTTTTTTCTTCATTCTGACTAACTGATTTGTCTTTTGGTAATATAGTATATGGCATTTAGGGGGCGTTTGGTACGCGGTATATTTTTTATTCCTGTAAAAATTTAGGGTGGCCATTTATTACCACGTTTGTTTGGACTATAAAAAATTTATTTTCGGAAATTAGAAATACCCGGGTAAATAGATTACCTATAAAACATGGGAATCCTATCCCTTAAGAATTAGAAATACTCGGGTAAATAATTTTCGTCTCTTTTTGTCGTCTTTACTGATTTTTGTCGTTTTTTAGTATTTTCGACGTTTTTTGTGGTTTCTTTTGTCATTTTTTGTCTTTTTATCCTTTTTAGTAGTTTTTTTTGTCGTTTTTTAGTCATTTTTTTCTTTTTTTCTGCCATTTGTCGTTTTTGGTAGTCTTTTTTTATTTTTGTCACTTTTGGACCTTTTATCGTTTTTTGTTGTTTTCTTTTATTTTTGTTGCTTTTTGTCGCTTTTTGATTTTTTTTTCTTTTTTTTGGTTTTTTTTCTTTTTTCCATTTTGTCATTTTCGTAATTTTTTCGTCCTTTGTTTTGTCTTTTTGTATTTTTTTCTTTTTTTGATTTTTTGTTGTTGTCATTTTTTTACTTTTTTCTTCCTTCTTTGACTTTGTTTGCTTTTGGGTTAATTTCTCTATTTTTATTTTTTTTCGGGAATATTTATATAGACCCAAACATGGGAATGTAATTTTCTAGGGAATTTAATTAGTTGGAATTTGATTTCCGAAAATATAGAATTTTCGGCTATATAGTATTCCGCATACCAAACGCCCCCCCTTAGATATTCTAAATTTTTTGGCCTGAGGTACCTGCCTTATGGGCCTCATATCAAGTCCGGCTATGGTAACTATCACATTTCAAATTTCTGAGTTGTCTTCAAACAAATTCATAATATTATTTAGTCGATGCACATATAAGATCTTAAAGAGAACCCAAAAAAGGAATTGAGCAAACTAATAGGTCTGAAATCTCCAATCCTTATATACACTTAAAGGGGAGTAAGATATTTGCATAGTAAGTTATACATATGCCAATACCAAAACATAATTCTTGAACCAACATGCAAGATTGAGACCAACAAAAACTATATAGAAACATTAAAAAAATTATCAAAGATAATTGAACAAAAAAGACTAACAATCAAGGGTGTAAAAGCAAAGTAAGTTGTAAAAACATATAAATAAAGAAAACTTATTTATCTCGATGATTACGCTTTAAAAATTCTAATATTTGTTAGATATTTTTAATAATTCGTTAATTGAATATATGTCACACCCTAAGCGAAAGCAACATTTCAAATAGTAAAATAGAGGTGGTGGAGTGTTGATTTTTACAAGAAAGAATATTATAACAAGCAAAAAACAGGCGAAGGGATTGATGCAAGAAGTTGATACATTAGGTATGTCTTTCGAATCCGTGGAAGGGATGGGTTCAGCATGTGACACATCCATTTAATCATGAACTGCTACCAAGTGAGGTGTTGACCTAATAAGACCAACATTTCGAATAATATCATCCTAGAAATATTTTAAAGATATATTTACGACGTTGTCTAAATATTGCAAAACACACATATTTTACAACATTTTATAAACGTTGTTAAATATAACCCGTTTATAATGTTTCATAAACATTGCGAAGTAATATTACATATACAACGTTTACATAAAGTGGTGAAATAAAATTAATTTTATAACAACAAACAAACATTGTGCTATATAAATAATGTACAACTGTTGCTAAACGTTGTTGAACATGATATTTTTACAATATTTTAAATACATTGTCAAAATTAGTAACTTCGACAACATTAAACAACCGTTGTCAAAATTAATAAATATTACAATGTTAATAAAACGTTGTTAAAAATAATAATACACAACTTTTGTGAATGACCATTGTAGAAGCCTTAACGTTTGAATGTACAACGTTGTTTGCACATGTATTTTATAACGTTTTTACAATAAAGGTTGTAGAAGACCCCCATTTTTTACAACATTTTTAGGAAGCGTTGTAGATGGAACGTTGTAAAAGGGGATTTTCCTTGTAGTCGACTTGCAAATATTTTGGAGAGGAGCATAGAAACACGACAAGATCGTGTGGGTACTATTGATGGGTTACGCAAGATGAACCCACCTCCCTTTACTGGCTCAGAGAAACCCATAAAAGTTACCAACTGGCTAGTGGAGATAGAGACACTACTAGAGGCATCGGAGCTGCCACCGGAGAAATGGATAAAAGCAGTGAAGTTGCAGCTCAAGGACAATGCACATCATTGGTGGGCAGCACAAGAAAGACGGTTGGGCAAGAATGTGTGATGGGAAGAGTTTACAGACCTCTTCAATACCATGTTCTTCCCCACCACTGTTCGAAAGGAGTTGCGGGATCAATTCATACGACTAGAGCAGGGGAGCATGACAGTGGACGAATATGATGCAGAATTTAGTCGCTTGAGTCGTTTTGCTCCTACTCTTGTATCTACAGAAGAAGAGAAGGCAGAGAAGTTCCATTCTGGGCTGAATTACAAGTTGTAAAGTTTAACAGCGTCAGTAGACCCAACATCCTATACAGATATCTTGAATGCAGCTAGGCGTCAAGAATCTATCCTAAGGCAGAAAGTAGCTTCCCAAAAGAGAGGTAGAGATGGTAGTCGTCAAGAACCATCAAAACGTCCTAATAATTCTCAGAAGACCCTTCAAATCCAGCATCAACCTCCAACTAGGATGGTATCATCCCAGCCACAACAGCAGCCTATCCCACCCAAGCCTAAGTGTAATTATTGTGGAAAAGAAGGAAACAAGGAAGACCATTGTAGGAAGAGGTTAGGACTTTGTCTCCTTTGTGGAGCACCAGACCACCAAGTGCGAGAATGTCCCGCAGCACCAGCTCATAGGCCAGTTTCACAACAGCAATCTGGAGGAGCACAACGTCAAGGACAAGCATTTGTGGCTGTGACTCAACCCCAAGACATAGGTAACTTAAATAGGTTTCCTTGAAAGCCTTCTTTAGGTTTAGTTGTTATGCATGCTTAGTTAGTTGTTAGTTCACTTATGTTCCTAGCCATTATCTCTCCGTGACTTAGATTAAGAAATTATTGTTTGTAAGAGTTAGGTATTATACTATGCTATTTATGATGTTTTGATTTTTGAGGACAAAAATCTTTTAAGGGGGATAGTTTGTAGCACTTGTCTCCCGAAAATTATTTATTTTAGAGAGAATTTTTTTATTTTTATTTTTTTATTTTGTTTATTATTATTATTATTTATATAATGGTTTGAATCGTAGGTAAATGGAGTTTTGATTTGGGATCACAAGGGTGCGTACCTAAGCCTATAACTTAAGTATAGTAAAACTAGGACATATATGGTCTCCAGGGTCCCCATGCAGCCCCTAGAGTAGCATTTTATTATTTTAGAATTTCTTGGATTTTTAGAAGATTTTTAGATAAATTTTATATATGATTTTATTAATTTTTTTAAGCTTCTAGGATTTACTGTGAGAGCACCCGAGGGTATTTTTGAGGTCAAATAAATTATTTGGGCTCTAGAACCCCTAAAATATTTTCTAGATTTTTCTAGGAATTTTTAGGAATTTTCTGGCATTTATTTGGAATTTATAGGATTTATCCTGATTTTTATTTAATTTTCTGCATTTAAAAACCTATTTTCCAAAACAAATATCCAGTCAGCCGCCGGCGGGGCCCACCCGTCAGTCGCTGAAGCGGGAGGGCACGGGCCCACGTGGCAGCGAGTGGGGCTGTGGGCTCGGTCTCCGAGCCGCCCTCAAATTCAAGCCGAGCCGGCTTAAGGGCACTCCTAAGCCGAGTCGAGCTCGAATTTCTCTGGGCCGCACGATCAGTGCGGTGGGCGCACAAGATCGTGCCGCGTGGCACCGCCCAGCCGCCTCAAGCCACCAACCCATCTCTATATATATGAGTTATTAATAGTTTTCCGAAAACCCTAGAATTCAGCAATTATTTTGTGGGAGAGTTCAATAAGGATTCTTCGACTTCGCGGAGGGTTTGCCGTCGATCTAGACATCCTTTTCGCGCACTGTTTTTTTTGTTAGAAGTGTATTGAGGTTAGGTTTCTGAATATATATTTTATTTTCTGTAATTTTGATCTCGAATTTCTGAATAATTATTTGAGTGTCGGTTGTCCAAAAATCAACACGTCGCACGGTTTTCGAGATTTCGAGCGATCCCGAACTCCGTTTTGCGATCCGTTTGAAGTTTTGGAAAGCTGACACCAAGCTCTAAAACATATAATTTTTCTAGAAATTCAGAGTTTCATCTAGTATTTTATTTTGTTCGTAGAAGTCAGATTTGGTCAACGGTCCATCGATTTGGTCATGGTTAGCCATAATGGCGATAACTTTTGACCAAATCATGATTTTGTGGCACGGTCGATTCCAGTGCACTCATGGCGCTGAAATCTATTATGTCGCACACTCAAACTTTGAATTCATATTATTTGACCAGTTAGTCAACAGTATGTCTCGGTTTGCGTGCCACGGGTCCCAAATTTGGAACCGTGACTTTCTTTGGCCAAATATTTTTGTGTAGATTATTATTTCAGAATTAAATAGGTTAAAATAGGATTTTAGATGATTTATTCCAGAATTAATTGATTTAACCCATTAGCCACTTTCTAGGATTTTTAGAGTGGGATTTGTATATCTAACTTGTGGTTGTTTGTGCGACGGGGTTCGTGGGATGATGGCTTGATTTGATAGCTTCTAGGCCGGAGTTCATATTGTCTTCAACTTGTAAAATCAATTCATCCAAGAGTTCAGGTAAGTACTTGTTGACACCTTCATGTGCAATTACTTTATATTGTCGTATTTCACTTATACATGCTATCTTCTGTGTCTTGACTGTTACACACACGAGAGTTGAGTGTTTGACTATTGACTATGTTTTCTCATTGTTATCATAATCGTTATCGTGATCATATTTTCATGATTGTGAGGTATGGTTATTGGAGGGGTACAATTACTAGGCACGTGGACAATGCCCAGATGGTATCGTTGGCAACTCTCCCGGTTACGGGGGCGGGCCTTATAACCTCATCGTTCGCCCAAGCCGTCCATGTGTAGGAACGTTGTACTTCTCACGACACATGCACTACGAGTGTTTATATGAGTCTTTTTACTTTTCATGCTTGTTACTTTCCTTATCAGTTTCTTCCATCTCATGATTTCTTGTTCATATTGTTCATTATTTCCATTGATCATTATTTTCCATGTTTAGTATTTTATTACTTTATATTGTACTTGTATCATGGTGGTTAGACTTGTACTTGTTCCAATCCTGACTGGATAACCATTTTTCAGTTGTAGACGACGTAATCTGTCCAGAGGTTTACGGTGAGTATGTTGGAGACACTGACGTCACTGGCGTACCCGGTTCCAGCACTGATGCGAATTAGCATATTTTCTTCCTTATGGATTCGCATTAGTTAGTAGTTATAGTTATGGAGTTAGTTGTCTATTTTATTTTCTATTATCCGGGTTTGTTCCCGAGACATTCTGAGTTGTAGTGGATTTTTTCATATTTATAATATTGAGACTATTGGATATTTTAGTGATTTTTCGCTGGCTTAGTTGTGGATGATATATATGCGTGTTGTACTTGTTGTGGACCATTGTTATCATAGACAGCGTACTACCGCCGATGCTGCGGCGTAGGCTGGACTTGGCCACGTACTCGTATCCCAAAATTGGGAGCGGGTCGTGACAATCATGCTAAGCAAGGAAGAGAAATGGCAACAAATATAGCATGTAAGTAAGAACTTGTCTAAAAAGGGGTATCATGGCATGGAAGAGGAAATAAATAAAAGTAACTACTTGGCATAGATCAAATATTAAATATGTGCTAGTATCAAGTGTAACAAGGGTGTACAATCATTCTCTAACTGTACAAAATCATGTTAAAAAATTCATTTTCGTTAAAAGAAATATCATATTCGCCCAAGTACAGAAAACATACTAGAAGATCAAAACTAAGATTTAAATTAACAGCCGCATATGAACTCCAATAAGGTGAACTGAGAAAATTTTGAAGCCAAGACAAATGTCTACAAGCTTCATGTCCGAGTGTTTTTCAAGGCTAACAGCTTAATAGCTCAAATGGGCAAAACAGTCAAAACAGTCATTCGTGCTAGGGCCAGCCTGCATGGGCCAAGGTGGCACCATGGCCAAGAAGGCGCCTAGGCTAGGAAGGGTGCCAAGGTCAGAATGGCGCCTAGGTGCATAAAGGAACCCAGGACCAGAAGGGGCCAGGGTCAGGATGGCGCCAGCTGGCATGGGCTAGGATGGCGTCAGCCAGCTGTAGAAGCATGGAATTTCAGGACCAGAAATCCTATACGCCAAACACTACATGCGCCAGAGAGCTCGGACAAAGTACTTCATACAGCAAAAACAACAAATATAGACATTGAAAGAGGACTTTTTTATTACATATAAAAGTCTATTACATGTCTAGAAAAGGTTGTACAAAGGAGAAATTCTACAAAAAGAAAAGACCCTAAGTCTACAGCCAGGCGCGGCGATCATCATGCGCTTTCAGTCAGGCGCATCCCACCACGCGCCCTCAGCGGGGCGCATCCTTTCAGCAGCTCAGTTATGTGCATCCTCACTTATGTGCATCCCTTCGGCAGCTCAGTTATGTGCATCCCTTCAGCAGTCCAGTTATGTGTCGCTCTTCCAGCCAGGCTCACCGTCGTCTAAATGCTTCGACTAATGAAGCATTTATTGAGCAGAACGAGGGTGGCAATCAACCCTCTAGCTGGAGGAAGAGCTCCCCAAACCGAGGAAGAGAAGAGCACCGCAAGCCGACCTGTGGCCAGGAGAGGCTTCGAAAGAACCTCCAAAGGCGAAGGAAGACCGTAATCGAAACCGCGGCTAAAGGAACAGCTTTCAACACAACCAGAATGGGCAACACCCATTTTGAAGGAAGAAAGAGCCCCCAAAGCCGCAGCACCGCAATTCCGATCTGCGGCTCTTCCCACATGACGGAGACGAGGCTCGTGCATCCCTATCTTTGGATGCAACAGGCACCTTCTGCCTGCCTCAGAAGCCCTCGACTTCGACTTTTGGATGTAACAGTCACCTTCAAGTGCATCGATGAAGACATTACGTCGCATCTTCACCCTCGGGAACATCTCGTCAATAGAATGTGCTCGAGCAAACAAGTTCATTTCGGGAGGACGTGAGAGAACGAGAAACAAACTCTCTCCATGCCACTATTTATAGGCCGGGCAAATCAAACCCATGCGCCAAGTGGATGGCTCTCCGAATCCCGTGCAATGAATTTGCATTAAATGGATGAACCTGACGCTTCGAATTCAGCCAAGTCAAAAATGGCTATTTAAAGCACTCGAAGAACGTAACAGTCACACCATTAAAGACGTGTCACGAAGCGGATGCGTCGGCCAGACAACGCATCACACAGACGCGCCCTTCAAACATCAAAGCGCATCACACAGACATGCCCTTCAGCACCAAGCGCCTCACAGGAATGCGTCCCCATGCGTCCCCATATGCCTAGTGGAACGCCGATCGATGCGTCCACTCAGCTGTCCATCAAATATCAAAAATATTAAATGCTGAAGTCTGACAGAGTGGGCAGCACGCTTCCCGAAGACTGAACAGTTGACAACTTTTTCAGAAAATGAAGAGTCGCCAACGTCAGCATCATCATTACTTTCCTCCGACGGTTACTGCCACGTGGCCGCCCAATCATCTTGTATGCGCCTTCGCAGCCATGCGCCTAAATCTGCATGCGCCTCAAAAGCCATACGTCCCAGACTTTTCTCTGATCCCAAAAGACAGAAGTAAAGTCACTACTGAAGCTTCGTATGCGCCTCAAAAGCCATGCGTTCTGAATGGTACGTGACTCCCAAAAGGTTACGAGCAAAAGTCTCCTCATGTGCCCAATCCCAGGCGCATCCTACCAGATCATTCTCCATCAAATCCGACATCTCCGAGCCATGGGTCGATAACACGTGTCCTTTGACTCGATTTACCCAAGATCTCAGCAACAGAAAGATCTTCTTTCCTGCTACGTGCCGGCTCACAACAGCAGTATAAAGAATTCAACCCCTCAATTAGGGCGCATCGACCATGCGCCTCCATCAGCAATCACCACATGGCATCCCCGCGTCCAGGCGCATCCAACATATGCGCGCATGAGCAGCCAGCCTGCAAAGCTATAAATAGATGGATCATTTCCTTCTTACCCACGAACGAACACACACAGAAGCAAACATACATCGACAGAAAGAGACTTTGCACCACCAGAGAGGCAGATACAGACACTCAACGTCTTCCTCCTCTCAGCAAGCTTCAGCACCCAGAGCAATCCAAACCTTCAGAGAACCGATAACCGTCGTCAGATCGTCAACGGAGTCAACGCATTACCACTCGCTCCATCGGCACAAGGAACCCAGATAAACAAAAGTGTCCTCCTAGGACTACATCTAAGTCCTATATTGTAACACTGTTATGTTTGTATTGAAATTTGCAATCAAAAGATTTTAATGGCAAACAAGCTGGCAACTCTGCTGGGGACCTCTTTCTCCTCCACCGAGAAAGCTGTGTCACAATCCGACGATGTGAAGGTGGGCTCCTCCCACAAGATGCTGGTCGTACGCCTCAATCAACAGGCATATGAGGAGTTCATCTATGAAGGAAGTGCGAGTCCTTTGAAGCGGCTGCCAAAGCCGAAGAAGACCCGCCGAATCTGGATGCGTAAGATCGACGCCTCTGGCACCACCCCCGAAGGGGATGCGCCAATCCAGCCTTCCCTTCCTGCTGACGTCCTCAGCCACCAAGATGCGCCCGCCGGTGTAGCGCATCTCTCGGGGAAACGTGCGGCTGACCACATTCCCCATCCATCTCCCTCTCAGGCGAGGAAGATACGTCGACGGAGCAGGGGCGCAGCCAATGCCCCGCGTATCATCTCTGATGTGCCAAAGAAGGTCTCTGTCTTTGACAGACTCACTCGCTGTAGTGGCGAGGAGAATTTGGATTCTGAGTACTACGCGCCCCAGCGGCCTGGTACGAAGAAGTCTAAGGCAGCACGGGCCATGCGTCCCAAATGTGCTATGCCAGCAGCAAGCCAGAAGCATGCACTCACAATCATGCACGCTGCTGATGGTAAGCTGTATAAGGTCGACTCAGGTGCTTCTACGCCAGAAACGAGCCGACCTTCAAAGTCCTTGTCTCACTTGGGCGCATCTATTGCGTGCACAACTAAGTCGAGTAAGGCAAATCCAGTGGTCTTGAACTCCCGCGCCTCCTCTGGTTGTGCGTCTGAGGGCCATTCAAGTCACTTCAAATGTTGTTCCCCCACTACTTATCGGGATGCCTGTTTGGTGTTAGATCAGGGGGCGCAACATTCACTTGACCACCCCGGCGCTTGGCCTTGCCATGCGCCTGAAGGGGGTGCGAAGGTGGCACTCTCCTCCAACGATCTGCGCAACGTGATCACTCACAAGCGCCGATCAGGAGAGTCGGCTGACAAGCACGATGCGCCCCTCACAGGGCATACTTGTGCTGTGGTCACCATCAATTGCTGTTGCAAGGCGGCAGTCCCACCAAGGCAGTCAGTGTTCCAACGACTGCAATCATCGACACCCCTCCGACGTCGCCTCGGGAAGAAGGTGTCAACAAAAGAAGAGCCAAGGGTTGCTTCATGCAACGTGATCTCTAACTCCTCGTCAGTCCGAAAGACGACTGGCAACTCCTCGTCCTCGTCCAAGAGCCAGCCGAGAAAAAAACCAAGGCAAGTGTCTCGTCCTCCGGAGTGTTTCAAGGCACTCGGGGGAGAAAGAAGATCTTGGAGGAAACTGGGGGTAGTCAGACCCTTGTCGAGCCTCCTTCTGAAGACGAAGCTGTCTTCCAAAGTACAGTTGAGGCCGATCTTCTCGAAGTCAGCCTCTCGGACATGGCTGAGGGTCATCTAGCCCATGTCCTTCAAGACGAGGGTGTCCTCCAAAACACTGCCGGGGGTAGTCTAGCCCCCACGGATCTGAGTCTCGGAGACGAAGAAGTCCTTCAAGACGGAACCAAGGGTAATCAGGCCCTTGCAGATGCTCCCGTCGAGAATGTTCTCCAGAACATAGCCGGAGGTGGCCAGGACGAAGCTCCAGGAGAGGCAACTTCCCTACAAGAGAGTGAAGCCGAGAGCGAAGCCTCAACCGATCCATCCACTTCCAGCCGTGTCATGACAGTATACATGGCTGGGGGTGATTCTGAGTCTGATGCACCGCCACCAGACCTCGTCCAGCGTATGGACACATTAGAAGGACTCAAAACCCTCTCTGCCTCCATGCAAATACTGACTCAAGCAGTATTTGCGATACGGTCTGCTTTGGCCAAGACACCATCTACTGGTCCCGACCCAGGGGCCAATGGAGAATCAAGTGTACCCCTTCAACGGGTATCCTTGGATACGGATCGTCGAGAAGCACATCGAACATCGGAGCCCTCAAATGCTCAACTTCAGGTGGTACCACCTTCCCCGACTCCCAGCTCCACGGAAGACGTGGTCGAGATGATCAAGGACTTGCACGAGCGCTTTGAGTCCAAGACGAGACAAGAAGAGCGCCAAAAGATGGGGATTTCCCAACCTTATCCCCTCGAGTGGAACAAAGTGGTTTATCCTCCTAAGTATAAACCATAAACACTGACGCCATACGACGCGAAGGACTCTCCTCGTCGCTATCTGACGTACTTCCAGTCTCATACGGGACATCTTCCGAAGGAGGACGCGCTACTCACCAGCATATTTGTCGGGGCACTGAAGGGTGTGGCGTACGACTGGTACTGCAGCCTCCCCGACATTTCCATATCCTCCTTCGACGACCTGACGTGTCTTTTTCTCGACCGTTTCTACGACGGCGAAAAGGATATGACAATGGCGTCCCTTATAGAGATACGCCAGAAGGAGAAGGAAACAGTTCGAGTGTTCATCGAACGCTTCCGACATGCCTGCTTCAGACTGCCCCCGGGCATGCCAGAATATGCACTTCTCTCCTCCTGCAGCATGAACATGCTGTCTGCAGTCAAACTCTGGCTCAACTCTACTCCTCCTCCCGACTGGAGCTCCTTGATCATTGAAGCAGAAGCCACGGAAAAGAAGGCGGCCAATGCTCGTCTTTTGGGAGTCAGTTTCCCTGCCTTTGAGGACAAGGGGAAACGGCCTGCAGCCAACAACCCCGGACGAGAGACAAAGGGGAAACAGGCGTTGACTGTCAATGCCTCAAAAGGTGCGTCAGCACCTACTCAGAAGCCTCCACTTGTACCAAGGCCAAAGGAGGTTTATTCGTTCAACGACGAAGACACCCTGCAACTCTTTGAGATACTGAAGCAGGGTGACAAGATCAAGCTGTCGGACCCGAAGCGTCCCGACGAGGTTGGGAAAGTGGACAACCCGAGGTACTGTCACTACCATCGGTTTGTCGGACACCCAACCAAGGACTGCTATGTCCTCAAAAATTACATCCAGCGCATGATCAATGCAGATGTAATCTCCGTCGACTATGAGGAGAAGACGATATCAGCCAACGTGGTTTCACTCCAGTTCGGCACCCTGCCGCCAACTACAACACAAGATGGCGTCGTCCCCATCCCTAAAGCGACAATAGAGGTAGTTAACTTACCACCTACTCATAACAACGTGAGTGGACTCATCCCACTTACCACATCTCGGGGAGAGATCCTATGGGTTCACCCTGATTTTGTCTCCGAGGTGACTCAACCGGAGGTACACCCTACCTCCAAATCCAAAGGAAAGAAGATCAAGTCTTGCCGCATGGTCTCTTCCTCAGCGGAAGAGACACTTCCTGTACAGACGCGTTCACAACAGAACGTCCAACCCGACGAAGCTGCCGTCGAGGTGGTACCTCCCTGCACCGTCCCTGCTGTCCAGGAGGAGGGCCCGTCTAAGCCCCCAGCAGCAAATAAGCAGAAGCAGATAGAAGCCCGCTTCGATAGGCCTCTGCGAAAGGAGAATGCTTCAGGGCTATCCAAGCCCCACAACTTCGACATACTGGCAAAACTGGCCAGTACTCCTGCCCGCCTTTCTCTGTTTGAGCTTCTTCGTCTTTCCAAAGGCACTCGCGAAGCTCTCTGTGAAGTCCTGAAGGATGCTGAGTCCTTCATCAGTCGGGTCAAGCAGCCTGAAGATCTCCCGACTGCATGCACGCACTGCCACTGTGCGGATGAGGTTATCCCCAATATAACCTTCACCCAACAGGACATGCTTCTCAAGCACAACCGACACAACAGGCCGCTGTATTATACAGGGTATATCGGTTCTGTCAAGGTGAAGCGGATTCAGATCGATCCGGGGTCTTTCCTCAGCATCATCCCGAAGACGCTGCTCTCAACACTGGGATCCCAATGTACCGACTGGCGCCCTCCAACACAACAATCAGTGGCTTCAATGCTTGTAAAAGCGAGCCACTAGACAAAATACGACTAAAGTGCCACATCGGTAATCTCAGAACCGAGATTACTTGTTATGTCGTGGACGCCGAAGTCAACTACAACCTTCTGTTGGGTCATCCATGGCTGCATGAGTACATGGTGGTGCCATCCACGCTCCACCAATGTATGAAGTACGTGTCCACCAACAACGTCATCCGGACGGAGTTTGCGGACATCGACCCTTTCAAAGGGATTGAAGCCTACTTCACCGACTCCGACCTGTACAAGTCACCTGACGAGGAGGAAGCCAATGATGCTGACGACGAGGCAGAAATGGCAGCAGAGCCGAACATGGAGCCTGAGGTAACTCCCGACGCTCCTTTGAAGATCCGACTCAAAGGCAAACCGCCTCAGAAGTTGCCTCCCATGAGCATTAAGCTGCCCGGAAAAGCACCAGCTGCTCCTGAAGCTCCCCTGAAGATACGGCTCAAGGGAAAGCCGCCTCAAACATCGATTCCCCTTGTGGCAAAACTACAGGGGAAGGCGCCAATCACCGAAGGCACAGTGGAGGCACCTCTGAAGGTGCGTCTTAAAGGCAAGCCGCCGCCATCCAAGCTGCCAGAAAAGGCCCGCATAGTCCTCTCGGACTCCAAGACCAACGCTATGGTGGACTCTCCCGATCCTACTCCAGTACTCACATATAAAGAGCTAGGGGAATATATCTCTGCTGATGTAGATGCACCCTCTCTGGACAATGTAATCCCGCGGGATAAAATCTCGTATTTCATCAATAATAGAGTGTCTTTTAATTATTCTAGTCTTCCACATTGGAATGCCATGTATACATTAGATATTGCTCTACGGTCGTTGTAAACACAAATAACGACCGTCCATCATGTAAATCGAGTGGTCCCGTCCCAAGGGGTCTATTTCATAGTCCCGCCACGAAGTCGAGACGAAGAATCCATCATCTTCGGCAAAGTTGAGCATCATCAAGACCTCCCGCCACTCGAGCCAGCACCAGATACCGGCAGAATACAAGTCTATCGGTACACGGACAAGGCAAAGTACCTCATCCAAAAGATGGGTTACGACCTAAAAAGCAACAAAGGCCTGAACTACGGCAAGGGTCGACATCTCCCTCTCCGACTTCCAACACCTAAAGGAAAGCCGCAGGACTACTACAATAGAACTCAACGGGGGGTAGGCTATGTCACGCCACCGTCAACTCCAGAGAGTTCGGACGCAGGAGAAGCAGAACATTTCCATTCGTCTGAAGCATCAACTTGGGATTCCGATACCAGTATCGGCTCAGTCTTCAAGAGAGTGCTGTCAGCCAACATGACGTCTGCGCAATCTCAAGAAGATGAAGGCGAAGACCAAACGCCAGAATTCTTCGAAGAAGAACCTTGGGCTCAACGTCTGGAAGAACAGTGGGAGTCTCGTTTCGAATTATGTGAACCTCCCACCGAAGACGAAGTCGAGCAGATTGACCTTGGGGACGGATCTTCTTCCAAACCCATCTTCATCAGCAAAAGCCTAAAAGGAGAAGACCGATAATCTTTAATCCAGCTGGCTAAAGAGTATATCGATGTCTTCGCCTGGAGCTACGAAGATATGCCAGGACTTGATCCCCAGATCATGATGCATAGGCTCAACATCTTACCTGATGCCAAGCCTATCAAATAACAACATCGACGTTTTCGTTCGGACATCATGAACGCCATCGATCAGGAGGTGGACAAACTCTTGACCAGCGGCTTCATCCGTGAAGAACAGCACCCGTATTGGGTAGCCAATGTCGTCCCTGTCACCAAGAAGAATGGAAAAATACGAGTTTGTATCGACTTCAGGGATCTCAACTCTGCTTGGCCGAAGGACGAATTCCCACTCCCAATCACCGACGTGATGATCGACAACACATGTGGCTTCGAACGCATGTCTTTCATGGACGGGTATTCGGGCTATAACCAGATCAAGATGTTCCCCGATGACGCAAAACATACGTCATTCAGGACTCCAAAGGGCGTTTTCTGCTACACAGTGATGCCCTTCGGCTTGAAGAACGCGGGTGCGACATACCAATGAGCTATGAGCACCATTTTTCGTCAACATCTTCGCAAGACAGTCGAATGCTATGTTGACGATATCGCAGTCAAAAGCCGTCTCAAAGGAGATCACCTACAAGACCTGAAGACAGTCTTCGATCTCATGCGGGCGCATCAACTCAAGATGAACCCCGCTAAATCCTTCCTAGGGGTTTCTAGCGGAAAGTTCCTAGGTTTCATTATCACGGCGAAAGGCATTCAAGTCGATCCCGAGAAGACCAAAGCCATCCTCGACATGGACCCTCCGAAGAACCTTCGAGAACTTCATGGCCTGCAGGGGCGTCTGGCATATATCCGGAGGTTCATAGCAAACCTTTTCGGAAAATGTCAACCCTTGACTCAACTCATAAAGAAGGGAGTCTCTTACGTCTGGACAGAGGAATGCCAAAAGGCTTTCGACGACCTCAAGGCTTATCTGACGAGCCCGCCAGTCCTGGTGGCACCAGTCGCCGGCAAACCATTTCTCCTCTACGTCCGTGCCATGGATCATTCCCTCGGCGCTCTGCTAGCTCAGAACAGTGATACAGGCTATGAGCAAGCAATCTACTACCTTAGTCGAACTCTGATCGGGGTCGAACACCGGTACAACCCCGTTGAAAAGGAGTACTTGGCTTTGGTATTTGCCATCCAAAAGACTTGTCATTATGTCTCGGGGCAGACAATTCATGTCATTTCTCGAGTCAATCCGCTCAGAGTCCTCATGACGAAGCCAGGATCATTAAACTCCCGACTTGCCATATGGGCGATCTTGCTAACACCATACAACATGGTGTTCGTCCCACAAAAAGCTATTAAGGGTCAAGCTCTGGCTGACTTTTTAGCTGCACACCCCATCCCAGAGTCCTCAAGACTCTATGAAGACATCCCGAATGAGGTCCAAGAATCTAACGTTACTGAAGAAAGCTCCGTCTGGCGGATGTTTTTCGCTGGCGCTTCAAGAACAGGCCCCAAAGGCCAAATTATCGCAGGAGTGGGGGTAGTCTTGGTCTCTCCCGATCAGCTGGTCATCCACCGCGCTTACTCCCTTTCGAAGCCGTGCTCCAACAATGTTGCCGAGTACAATACGCTCATTATGGGACTCCAGCTGACGCAACAGCTGGGGGTGGATCATCTGGAAGCCTACGGTGACTCAAAACTCGTCGTAAACCAGATCAGAGGACAATACTAGGTTCGCCATGAAGATCTGATCCCTTACCATGAAGTTGTATTGAACATCATTTCAACCTTCACCGGGTTCTTCATCGAACATGTACCTCGTCTACAAAATCTAGAGGCTGATGTTCTGGCTGTCTCGCAGCCTCCTTGGCGGCCCCCCTCGGGACTCAACACTACGTCACGGTAGTTGGTCGAGATTTGGTCTGTCCTAAAAACAACCTGTGCTCACGAGTAGCCCATGCTATGTCAACAAACGCTGATGTTAATGTCCGAGATTGGAGATTCCCGTTCATCGACTTCGCTGTCTACGGAATTCTCCCAGAGGACCCGAAAGAAGCCGTCTCAGTCAGGAGACACTCTCTTCGATTCTACTACGATACAGCCCCTAAAATGCTATACGACGCTCCTACGATGGACTTCTTCTTCGATGTTTGTCCAACGAAGAAGCAGCCGAAGCCCTTCGAGAAGCTCACGATGGAACCTGCGGGGCCCATCAACCTGGCCCTAAGTTGCAGGACCGACTACGACGCATGGGCTACTACTGGCCAACCATGGCTGCTGACGCTGTCGACTATGCTAAGAAGTGCCATGCGTGCCAGCTTCACGCGGACTTCATCCATACACCGTCAGAACTACTACATCCTACAGTCGCCTCCTGGCCCTTCAAAGCTTGGGGCATGGACATTGTGGGACCAATCACCCCTTCTTCATCGAGAGGACACCGCTTCATCCTAGCAATTACCGACTACTTCTCCAAATGGGCAGAAGCAGTTCCACTGGCAGAAGTGAAAAGCTCCAGGGTGATCATCTTCATTAAATACCACGTCATCTACCGTTTCGGAGTACCCCGGAGGATCATCCACGACAATGGTCCTCAGTTCATAAGCTATGCTTTTAGCAGATTCTGTGACAAGAATCTCATTCAAAACGTGGCATCAACCGCCTACAATCCGGCAGCAAACGGGTTGGCCGAGGCGTTCAACAAGACTATCGTCAGGCTACTCAAAAAGGTCGTGTCATCCAACAAACGCGACTGGGACGAAAAGCTCGGCGAATGCCTTTGGGCTTACCGCGCAACGGTACGGACCCTGACAGGCAACACACCATTCTCCTTGGTCTATGGGAGCGAAGCGGTACTGCCTCTCGAGATCCAGATACCCTCACTCCGCGTAGCAATCACAAACCAACTCACAGAAGAGGACAATCAACGTCGTCGTCTGCGGGAACTGAAGGCACTTGACGAAAAGTGTCTCCTAGCTCAACAACGTATCGAACTCTACCAAGCCCGTATATCACATGCTTTCAACAAAAAGGTCAAGCAGAGGACTTTTCAAGTAGGCGACCTGGTTCTAGCAGTCAGGAGGCTGATGGTGTTGACTCACAAAACACCAGGAAAGTTCGAGCCCAAGTGGGAAGGACCTTTCATCATAGAGACGGTATACGCAAACGGTACTTACCGCCTCGCCAAACCCAATGGGGACTTGTTCATGATATCCATCAACGGCAAGTTCCTGAAGAAGTACTACTCTTGACATCTTTCAGACATGTACTTCCACAAGGGGATCTGTGGACCCAATCATCAGGGCTCACATACAATTCCCTTCCACAAAATCATACGCTTCTGGAACCCAGCTGTTCCGTGGCATCCTCCAGTAGAAGGACAACCACATCCACATCACCTCTGAGTTGTCCCCCCTACATCCTACAAAGCAGAATCTTACATTCCATAAGACTACGCTACCCATCATGTTTACCACGTCCATATTACCTCTGAGTAAACATCCCGTACAGACAACCCCTGCGTTGCCGTATATTAATCGCAGAACTTCCACGTCCACATTACCTCTGAGTAGTTCCGCGTATCCTCCAGAGTCACTCCTACCACGTCCATAACACCTCTGAGAAGGAAGATTCTATCATTTTGAATCCCATATTTGCCATGTCCATATTACCTCTGAGCAAACATGTTGGTTCTCTCAAACTTATTATCTGTACCTAAAAACCAAGGTGCGCAAAAGATAATAGGTCCACACAAATCATCAAGTTAATGACAGCAAAAATAAATACATCACAGAAGATTGTGTATTTCTTTATTTCTAAAAAAAGGAGAGTAAAGGATTACACCATCCCCAGTTGCAAATACATAAAAAGAAGAGACTACAATCCCTAAACATCCCCAGGATTGGCTGAAAGCACTTCAATCCGACGCCTCAAGTCTGCCGCCCGAGTCTCCACAGTCGTCAAGACTCGACGTTCAGCTTCTTGACGCATCGCTTCAATGGCCTAAGGAGAAGTGTCATTCTCATGCTTCTCATCCAACTGCTGCCGCTGCTGAGCCAAAGTAAGAGCCCGGTGGGTGAAAGCTGCCTCCTCCTTCTTGAATGCTACGTGTTCAGCCTGGACACGTTCGGCATCTAATAGAAGTCGGGCCCGTTGGTCCTCAAGGCGGCAGATTTGGGCATCAATCTCCGCGATACTAGTGTTCAACACAGCTCGTGCCTCCACCGTCTCCTGCGTAGACTGAGACAACCGCTCCACTGCAGCTTCAGTCTCAGCCACTTCGCATTCCCAGACACTCACGGTGGCCTGGTAAGAAGACTCAGTCTCGGCGATCAGCTTCTCCTTCTCCGCATCTATCAGGACGGAGAGGTCGTTTCGCTAGATGTGCTGCAATTCGGAAAGCCGCTGGTCCAACTCAACCACTGAGGCTTCTAAAATGTCGGCCATATGATCATGGCCCTGATGAAGACGGATCAGGTTGATATGAGGCATTGTCAGAGTTCTTGCCATCGCAAAACTCCCATTGGCGTCCATCATGGCCGATACACCCCTCTGCAGCATTTTATACACTGCCTCGATGATGAATTTCACATATTCATCTGCATCCGCTAGCACCTGCGGCGTCATAGCAGGAGTCGGAGGAGCTACTTTAGCAGACGGACCGCAAGAAGGCCCGCCTGCCTCAATCCGCGAGGCTGGACCCTCGGTATCGACAGGCTCTTCATCAATAGGGGCTTGACTACTAGCCCGAGGAGCCAAAGGAACAGAAGAAGCCGAGACAGGCGTCGAGATAGTACCCCAAGTGGAACGAGCAACAGAGGGTTCCAGCAAACCCTTACCCCACTCAAACTCGAAAGAACCACCGACGTCAGGGGCCACCTCATCAGCCCCCAACGTGCTATCAGCAACCAGTACCTCCCCTGGCAGAATGGGAAGATCAACACTTATCTCCTGACTCGCCCCTGAAGTCAGGACCGGCAGCCGAGTCTCACTTTCCTCACCAAATCCCTCTACAGGGACAGGATCTGTCGCTACCTCCTGATCGGTAGCCACCTCAGCTTCCGCTGCGGAGTCTGGGGTAGGGCTCGGTAATGCCGCAGCCGACCTCCCCTCGTCATGACAAGGAGGAGAATCAACCCTCTCCTCCGTTCTAACCACATCTGTTGCCCCCGCAACAGACTCTTGCAACTCTGGAGCGACGTCATCTGAAGATGACGAACTCCACTCTACTTCATCATCAGGAAGCCTCGTGTCCGCCGGACCCTCGATGTCCAAGGTCCCCGGGACAGCCTTCACCATCTCGGAAGCTGTTTCATCCTCAGCTTCCCTTCTAACATAATATGGGGATGCCGAAATCTCCACGACAACGACATCATCTGGATTCTTCTCCATGGGAGAAATGGTGAGCAGCGGAATGCGCTCTTCAGATGAGCCCGCCATGCTCCATCATCCGCTTGAGGAACCCATGCGGTTGTTCCCGGATTTGAGTCATTCTTTCGGGAGGCTGATCTAGCATGATAGCAGTTCGAGCAGGATTTATCACCTCCTCATCGTAATCTACTCCCATCTGGAAGAGGGCAGCATCCAGAAGCACCTCATACAGGAGTGGGACAGTCATCGACACTGGTGTTCAAACAAAGAAGGCAAAGATTCAGCGATGTTACACAACAAAAGAATCTAAGCCTCGTTTCTCACCAAGAGCGCATCAGGCTCATGCACATCTAAAAAGGAGCTTCGGCACATCATCTGGGCTTAAACCCATGCGCGTCAGCAATGGAGCCTCGGCGCATCTTCAGGGCTTAAACCCATGTGCGTCAGCAGTAGATATTCGGCGCATCATCAGGGTCTAAACCCATGCACGTCAGCAGTAGAGCTTCGCCGCATCATCAGGGTCTAAACCCATGCGCGTCAGCAGTAGAGCCTCGGCGCATCTTCAGGGTTTAAACCCATGCACGTCGGTGAACCTCAGCACATCATCAAGACTCAAGGTCTATGCACGTCGGCGTATGTATGATACAGGAATGGGATGATGAAACTCACCAACCACCGATGGTCGAACTTCAACAGGTGGACGGGGAATATCAGCCGCAGCAGCCTCTACGGATTCTTTTCCTTTGCCTCGTCCCTTGCCAGTACTGCCACGAGGAGTTTTGGGAGCCATTTCTTAAAAGGAGAAAGTTAGGGTTTTTTGTGAAGAAGAACTCTAAAAGCAAAAACAAGGAGAGGAAGAACTCTCTCTCTCTCAATCTCACGCCTATTTATAGGCACGGTCGCACGCGTGAATCGATGAAGTGTGACCTCAGCCGTCGCCTCGGGTTCTGTGAGGAGATAACCGCAAATAAATCCAAAAAGATCATCATTAATCTTTTTGGTTATCGAGGCGTTATCATTTGCATTAACTGAGAGGAGTATGCGCCCTATCACTGATGCGCGGATGCACCCGAACAGACATGCGCCCCAACAGTCATGCGCCTCGACCGCCATGCTTCTTATTCAAAGTATTCCAAAACTTATCCAAAAGTTTTAAAAACTTTGAAGGGGGTCTTGTAGAAGCATGGAATTTCAGGACCAGAAATCCTATGCGCCAAACACTACATGCGCCAGAGAGCTCGGACAAAGTACTTCACACAGCAAAAACAACAATATAGACATTGAAAGAGGACTTTTTTATTACATATAAAAGTCTATTACATGTCTAGAAAAGGTTGTACAAAGGAGAACTTCTACAAAAAGAAAAGACCCTAAGTCTACAGCCAGACGCGGCGATCATCATGCGCTTTCAGTCAGGCGCATCCCACCACGCGCCCTCAGCGGGGCGCATCCTTTCAGCAGCTCAGTTATGTGCATCCTCAGTTATGTGCATCCCTTCGACAGCTCAGTTATGTGCATCCCTTTAGCAGCCCAGTTATCTGCCGCTCTTCCAGCCAGGCTCACCGCCGTCTAAATGCTTCGACTAATGAAGCATTTATTGAGCAGAACGAGGGTGGCAATCAACCCTCTAGCTAGAGGAAGAGCTCCCCAAACCGAGGAAGAGAAGAGCACCGCAAGCCGACCTGTGGCCAGGGGAGGCTTCGAAAGAACCTCCAAAGGCGAAGGAAGACCGTAATCGAAACCACGGCTAAAGGAGCAGCTTTCAACACAACCAGAATGGGCAACACCTATTTTGAAGGAAGAAAGAGCCCCCAAAGATGTAGCACCGCAATTTCGATCTGCAGCTTTTTCCACATGACGGAGACGAGGCTCGTGCATCCCTATCTTTGGATGCAACAGGCACCTTCTGCCTGCCTCAGAAGCCCTCGACTCCGACTTTTGGATGTAACAGTCACCTTCAAGTGCATCGATGAAGACATTGCGTCGCATCTTCACCCTCGGGAACATCTCGTCAACAGAATGTGCTCGAGCAAACAAGTTTATTTCGGAAGGACGTGAGAGAACGAGAAACAAACACTCTCCATGCCATTATTTATAGGCCGGGCAAATCAAACCCATGCGCCAAGTGGATGGCTCTCCGAATCCCGTGCAATGAATTTGCATTAAATGGATGATCCTGACGCTTCGAATTCAGCCAAGTCAAAAACAGCTATTTAAAGCACTCGAAGAACGTAACAGTCGCACCATTAAAGACGTGTCACGAAGCGGATGCGCCGGCCAGACAGCGCATCACACAGATGCGCCCTTCAAACATTAAAGCACATCACACAGACGCGCCCTTCAGCACCAAGCGCCTCACATGGATGCGCCCCCATGCGTCCCCATACGCCTAGTGGAACGCCGATCGATGCGCCTACTCAGCTATCCATCAAATATCAAAAATATTAAATGCTGAAGTCTGACAGAGTGGACAGCACGCTTCCCGAAGACTGAACAGTTGACAGCTTTTTTAGAAAATGAAGAGTCGCCAACGTCAGCATCATCATTACTTTCCTCCAACGGTTACTGCCACGTGGCCACCCAATCATCTCGCATGCGCCTCCACAGCCATGTGCCTAAATCTGCATACGCCTCAAAAGCCATGCGTCCCAGACTTTTCTCTGATCCCAAAAGACAGAAGTAAAGTCACTACTGAAGCTTCGCATGCGCCTCAAAAGCCATGTGTTCTGAATGGTGCGTGACTCCCAAAAGGTTACGAGCCAAAGTCTCCTCATGCGCCCAATCCCAGGCACATCCTACCAGATCATTCTCCATCAAATCCGAGATGTCCGAGCCATAGGTCGATAACACGTGTCCTTTGACTCGATTCACCCAAGATCTCAGCAACAGAAAGATCTTCTTCCCTGCTACGTGCCTGCTCATAACAGCAGCATAAAGAATTCAACCCCTCAATCAGGACGCATCGACCATGCGCCTCCATCAGCAATTACCATGTGGCGTCCCCGCATCCAGGTGCATCCTACATATGCTCGCATGAGCAGCCAGCCTGTAAAGCTATAAATAGAGGGATCATTTCCTTCTCACCCACGAACGAACACACACAGAGGCAAACATACATCGACAGACAGAGACTTCGTACCACCAGAGAGGCAGATACAGACACTCAACGTCTTCCTCCTCTCAGCAAGCTCCAGCACCCAGAGCAATCCAAACCTTCAGAGAACCGATAACCGTCGTCAGATCGTCAACGGAGTCAACGCATTACCACTCGCTCCATCGGCACAAGGGACCCAGATAAACAAAAGTGTACTCCTAGGACTATATCTAAGTCCTATATTGTAATACTGTTCTGTTTGTATTAAAATTTGTATTCAAAAGATTTTAATGGCAAACACCAGCATGCGCCAGCATGGAAGGGCGCCTGGGCCAAGAGGCGCCAGGGCCAGGATGTGCCGGGATGTGCGTAACCTACGTGGTGTAGAAGCAGGAAATATCCATACTACATGCCTGAAGCCATGCGCCCACATAAAGGAGTGGCTATGCGCCCACAGGGATACTATGCGCCCAAAGGGACACTATGCACCCAAAGGAAACACTATGCACCCAAAGGGAAGTACTATGCGTCCAAAGGAAAATACTATGTGCCCACAGTGGCGCAGCGCTAAGGCGCGCGCACACACTGTTCATCTTCTCCAACCAGCGTAAAAATGCTTGGTTGAACCCATGAACTTCAAAAGTCCATAACTTCCTCAAAACAATTCGAAATCTAACTTTTCAAAGGTCAAAATTGGGTAGAACGAAGTTTCTTACAACATAGGAAAATTAGTTTTCGAAAATATCAAGATTTAATAGATTAAAACCAAGAAAAACCAAAAATGTTATAAACTTAGATCTACAAGAATCTACCTATAAAAATTAAAAACTCCAAGTTCTAAAGAGACTTATAATCATGTAAGAAAGAGTTTAGAACAAACAAAATAACATTTGTCCAACATTTGGCAATATGTGCTTGCCTCAGATTAGGGGAGAAAATGAAAAGGAAGAAGATGAAGAGAAATAAAATAAGGGAGGAGAGAGAGAGAGAGAGAAGTTTGGATTTTATACAAAACCATCTCATCTCAAACCAACTAAACCAAACCCCAAGTTGAACCAAACCAAATTAAACCAAGTCAAAATTAAACCAAAGCAAGGCTAAGAAAGACAAGTCAAAACATGGGTCACCTGACAAAGCCCAGAATTTCGTATACGTATATTAAAAATACGTATAACAGAAAACGAGAGTGACAGGCATGCCGTCGACATACAATGGTACACGATATGCCGGTCAAGGAGAAAATCTATAAATTGGAAAAAAAATTAAAATGTTCCAAAAACCAATAAAATACAAAATACAGTATAAAAGTATGTATCAGTATATAAATACCGATACTGTGAGACGAGTCTCACAACTCTTCCATCCTTAGAAAAATTCCGTCCTCGAAATTTTCTAAAGCTAGTCGAGCAAGATAACCAAAATAATAGCTCAAGAAAATACAACTATCTCCATAAAACGAAATATAGCATATAAGTAATTGAAGGCAACAGTAATATAAATAAATGCGTAAGCAATAACACAACCACAATAAAGAAGGGCTGGAGAAATATGAATAAATATGCCTCCTGAGTCAGTTGAGTATGGACCAACGTCCTCGCTGGCCTACGCTGACTCCCAAAATGGATAAAGGTCAAGTCTCAAAGTAAGTCGGTACTAATGACTTAGTCTAAGACCCAGGACGTATCGTCATAGTCGAGACATGTGATAATTATCAGCTATCTCAAGGTACGAAAATAGAAGAGTGGGACGAGAAACCCGCCTTCACTCATCGAATAAGTCAAACCGACCATTGTACTCTACATATAGATAGAATACAAAGTCGTCAACCAGAACCCAAGATATACTGCCACTACCTGGCTTGTTACTGAAATACAAATCCAAAGGTCATAACTAAAAGGAGACCATAAAGATGGTACCTGAGACTCCCAAGATATTACCCTCATGCAGATACTAGAGCTGCTCCTGATACTGCGCATACAACTGTGCTCTGAGCTGCCTGATCCTCTGTGCTCACGATGGCGGTGGGTACAGTGCCAATGGTTGAACATCTAGTATTAGCCCTAGCTGCTCATCCACTACGGGGGGTGATGCCGGGGGTGATTGAAAGGATGGCGATGGTATATCTGGTGTAGATGGTCGTCCTCGAGATGTCGGATATGGGCAAGTGCTAATTGAATGGTCCTCTGCTCCACAGCAGAAGCATCGCCTATTGGCCGTACAACAAACTGATCTAGAATGCCTAACTTTCTATAATATGTACATGCTTGTTCTGCCTGATACTGCTGCTGGTTTCTCTGTATTTGTAATGCCTGTAGTTCGTATTACGTATCTTGGAATACGTGTATGTATTTTCTCTTGTATTGCATATCTCTTGGCTTGGCTCGATTTATTTTGGTTTGGTTCGGCTAGGCTTGGGTTGCCTTGGTCCATCATGAACCAAGGGGAGAACCCCTACCTACCACCCCCATCATCCTTTATTAACCCATTCCTTCATTCTCTCTCTTTATTATTATTCTTCTTCTTTTCCACATTTACTCTTCCACCTACCAGGGAAGAGAGCTAGGCAAGAGCAACTTGCTTCATGATGGATCTCAAGTTTTATTGTTCCATTCTCTTCTTTACTTGATTCTAAGCCTCTTTAGAACTTGGCATCTTTGGATTTGATGGATGGATTCTTGTAGATCTAAGTTTGTAACTTTTCAGTTTTTCTTGGTTTTGATCTCTAAAACTTGGTTATTTTCGAAAACTAATAGTTCTATGTTGTAGAGAATTCAATTTCATGCAGTTTTGACTTTTGTTTTGCTTGATTTCGACTTCGGATGAGAAAGTTATGGCCATAGCAAGTTTTTAGGACTTTCATGGCTGAACTTGCTGTTTGGGGACGATGAACCCCATGCGCCGGGAACCCCATGCGCCCGGGAGGCCATGCGCCGGGTGGCCATGCGCCGTGAAGTCCCGGCAACGCATCCCTTAACTCCGAGCGTGTCATGCGCGTAGGTTCCCTACGCGCATGTACTGAAGATGCAACGTGAGTTTTTCATGCGCCGATTGTGTAGGAATCTCATGCACCGATGGTACAGGAATCCCATACGCCGATTGTGCAGAAATCCCATACGCCGATGGTACAGGAATCTCATGCGCCGATGGTGCAGGAATCCCATGCGCCGAAGGTACAGGAATTCCATGCGCCGATTGTGCAGGAATTCCATGCGCCGTTTGTGCAGGAATCTCATGCGCCGATGGTGCAGGAATCTCATGCGCCGATGGTGCAGGAATCCCATGCACCAATTGTACAGGAATCTTATGCGCCGATTGTGCAGGAATCTCATACGTCGATGGTGCAGGAATTCCATGCGCCGATTGTGCAGGAATCTCATGTGCCGATGGTGCAGGAATCTCATGCGCCAGAATTGCTCTATTTTACTGTTTTTGCCTGTTTAAGTTATTTTCTAGCTAGAATCTTGAAAAACTCAAGACATGAAAGTTGTAGATCTTTTCCTTGGCTTCAAGAATATGTCACTAGTTATTTTATGCAAGTTTCTCTCATTCATGATAATGTAAGAATATAACCCGATAGTGGCCCGCCGTGGCGCACTCTTAACCAGTAAACTGACATGATATATCATGACATGCTGTTACGACAGCTAGTCTGGCATGACAAGTATGAAAGATCTGGACACCGTGGACGATTGTGTTTGTACAAATAAACTGGTACTGAGCGCACTAACTGAGTACCACGGTCAGGGATACCTACTGCAATTGACTAAGGCTAATAAACTAGAATAATTCAGTAGTCATGAAGAGATTTCTCAGCTACAGGCAATCCCGTTATCTGAGCGCACTAACGGACTTGTAGCCTACCGACGAGTAGGGCACATTTCCAGCACACAGTCAAGTGGTGCACCCTTCATAAACGGTCATTCGACCCGGATAACCTGGATGGTCTGCAGGACTTGTGGCTGTTGGGATAATCTCGTTGCATCTTGCTAGTAACTAGGCCTGTGATAACCCTAGTTAGTTAAAGTATCAAGCCGTACTCCTTGCTTGGCCGTGATTGATTGAATGAAGTTTATTCCAGCTTAGTCTTATCCTGATCCTGTGCAAGATTGTGACAGGACATGATTATTGATGCTTGCCTTAACAATAACGATCGGGGGTCCAGTTCTGTTTAGGCGAAGGATTACAACTCCGGTCCTTGTTTGGTTTAAGGGTTGTAACCTGGCTCCCGGAGCAGTTCTGTGTCCTCTCTTCGTTTATTGTCTTATTGCAACCCCTGTCATGCTCGTCAGGTTTTACCTTACTTCAATACCATGATTATTTATACTGGCCTTAACAATAAAGATCAGGGGTCCAGTTCTGTTCAGGCGAAGGGTTACAACCCCGATCTTTGTTTGGTTTAAGGGTTGTAACCTGGCTCCCGGAGCAGTTCTGTGTCCTCTCTTTGTTTATTGTATTGTTACCTTATCAATAGTAATTGAGGCAGGTTTCTATTCAGGCGAAGGATTGCAACCCCGGTCCTTGTTTGGTTTAAGGATTGCAGTCTGGCTACTTGAATGGTTTCTCCGTGCTCAATATATTATTGTTATCTCAGTTATTATCAGTATCTTTTAATTACCTTTACTATTTATTTGTGATATGCTGATTTTAGTTTCTAAGTGAAGCCTCCTTTGTGGCACTTGCTCTTTCTGGGGTCTGACCCAGCTGGTTTTGTATGGCCAGATATCGGAGCAGCACCAGAGGATCTACCGACCTTCCAGCCAGATGGTGACCACCAGGCGTAACCCTAGCAACGAGTGGGTTTCTTTTTGTTCTCCCACTTTATTATAAAATTATTCTTTTGAGGCGTTTAGCCGGCGAGCACGTGTTAGCTCGTATTGCATCTTTATTTACTGTTTGCCTACGGACTGTAACATGATTAACAAATCCTAGGGTTGATCATGTATGACTAAACTCTTGCTAGTCCTCACATTTTGTACGACTAGCTTCATGATCATCCGAATATGTAATGTATGGGACGCCTTACTATTGTATATTTGGTGCTCTGACATCTTGTTACTATTATTTGCTTGCTTGAGATTAAGACAATAGGCTTGTTCATAACCATAGGAGACTGTTGGCTTGTAGTTAAACTCTCATGTATCTAGACAGCCGTGACCGTATAGCGAGGTGGGTTGTACTTCAATATACGTAGTTGGCTATGTACGCCCCCGCTCTCCAGTATTCTGGTTCTGGGGCGTGACATGGTTTTAGTAGTGGCCCATGCAGGTCTTGTAAATCAAGGTATGTGAGGGTTTGTCGAATAGATGTCTCAATCAGTACTCGTCCTTGATCTCTGCTCGTATCTTCTGAATCCCTGTAATCTTGACATGATCCCATGCTTGTATCGTTGATCTGTCCTGGTCCTTCCTTATTGTTCCCTATGTCGTCTTCTTCAGCGGCATTGTTCCTGGACCTGCCGATCAGCAAGGCGGAGCACCTCCCGCGGACCAGCAGCAACCTAGAGATCAAGTCCAGCATTCAGGAGTAGCCTCCAGAGTCATGCCTACCGAAGAAGAACCACCAATTCAGCCCGTCCAGCCAGCAGAGCCTGAGGAATGCTATTGGTAGCAATTGGGTTGGATTGAGGTCAAGTCAGAGGCACGATCCAATCTGTTTAGGTATGACCCGTTTAGTGTAAATCCAATCTGTTTAGAGCATCTCCAACCTTATTGTGAGTTTGAAAAAAATGGTTGCCACATAGGAATGACAACCATTTTTTTCAAAAGTACTTCTCCAATGCAAATGTGAAATAAAGTGTGGAGTTGACATGGCAATGACATGGCAAAGACAATGTGAAGTTGGTTGTCTAGATCTAGACAATGCACTTCACAATGTCTTTATGTCCACATCATCATGAATAAAAATATTTATAAAAAAGTTGAAAAAGTGGAGGAGTTGTCTTGGAAGTTGGAAAAAATATTTTTTATTGTCTCCTCAATACTTTTGCATTGGAGAGAGTTTTTCTATCTCATTGTCTTTTGACATATAATTTTGCCACATAAACAAGATATTGTCTTATGGCTCATGCCACATAGGAGCCACCTAAGACTCACAACAACAAGACAATAGGGTTGGAGATGCTCTTAGGTTATTTTATAAACGTGTCAGTCCCGTCCAATCCGTTTAACCCGTTTAAATGGGTGGACAAAAAATGGAATTATATTTTCATTGATTGAAGTAGAAAAGTTCAATCATTTTTTATATTTGTATTTATTTGCTAACTTTATACGTGAATTGTGTGAAAATCTATTACTCTTTCAAATGTGGTTGACACTTTTATTAAAAGGATTTAAATCTGACCCGAACAGGACCAATCCAAACCTATTTAATAAAAACGGGTTGACGCGTCAGGTTGAGCAATCGAACCCATATTGCCAACTTAAGAGAAGGAAAAAAACAAACAAAAACAAAGCTATACTGAGTTGCACGATAATTTGTTATTGTCATTTTATTTTTGTTTTTCTGGTTCTTATGTCTCTTTTTGTCCTTACCATTTTTTCCTACTATCTTAGTAAATGACTATTCATTTACGTATGTACCACTTTTTATTTATTTTATTTATTATAAACCACACACACCTATACTTTTTTACGGTAGAAAAATTCGAATCCTGCCGGCCCCGCCTAGTGTCTGTGTTGCTTTCCACATGAGCTACATGCGCTCAACACCCAGGGGCGGACGCAGGAATTTAACAGAGAGGGGTCAACCTCAAACGTAAAGAAAATCCAAAAATAAAATCACATTCTAATATATATATATATATATATATATATATATATATATATATATATATATATATATATAGTGGGGTCAGTTGATCCCACTTGTTCCTTATTGTGTCCGTCTCTGTCAACACCCACTCAAGTTACATGAACAAAAATAAAGTTTGCTATTTCTGAACCATTTGTTGGGTTAGGTTTGGTCTGATATCCTTGAAAGGGACATTTGATATGCAGAATTCTATATAGTCAAGAATTTTATATTCCTACAATTTTTATTTGTATATATATTACTACGTTTGGTGTTGATTTTTATGTACATCAACATAATTTTTTTTTTTTTTCCATTTTATTTTTATTCAACGGTATTTATAAACAGAAGTTGTTGTAGTACATTGGTGAACTATTTTGTACAGGAGGGATCTAGAATCCACCATATTATTTTACTATTATCAAAATATGTTTTTACTCACATAGAGCTAGATTCGACCAAGACACAACCATACCTAGACGATTTAGACCCAACCTGGATGCAAAACCCGAACCGACCAAGACGCAATCCCAACTGGCCTAGACTTGACCCGGTCCGACCCGATTTGACTTGAATCTGATCCGACCTGACCCGGAACTGAATGACGTAGACCCGACTTAACAAAGTATAATCATACTTTATTTATTTCCAAAATATACCCACCAATTTGGGGGAAATATGGTTGCCATAATTTATAGAAATATTATTTTATCCGACCGTCAAAATTTACGGAATTATTTTGATAACTTCAAATCAGACATGCCAATTGGTTTCTCTAAATATCTCAGGAAATTTTTTTTTTGGAAGCAAACGCACCTCAACGTGTTAAATGCAGTATTGTCAGAACCGGACGGACTGGCAATTGGACCGGATCTGACCAGATTTTTTTTAAGAACCGCCGATAGGATGCATTAGTTATGGAGATTAAATGAATGGCCGTTGCTGAAACTACATACATATGGTCTTTGATAATTTACAGTACGAGTAAATGCTCTTCAGAAATCAGAACATGCATGTACTTAAATTAGAACAAAAATCAAAACTAGAAAACCTGAAACTATATCACTGGTACATTTGTGTTTCCCATATAATGCGTCGTATTTGCAAAGAATTTGAGTACATGCAGTATTGAACACAACCTCACAGAATTCCAATTCTACTACTAAGCTAAGATGAGAATTCCGAGAGCAGTAACGACGAGCGCAGTCGTGGCGGAACAACGACGAGTGCTGCTTGCTGCATTGCGTCTGTTGCCTCCATGACCGCTTCCGCGTACGTGCCAACCTCTGTACCAACCGCCCACACGACCGCTGCCGCCACGACCGCCACCTCCACGTAAGCTTCTGAAGCCACCTCTAGAGACCCCTGGCAACTTTGTGGCGACAATTATGCTTCCCTCTGCTGCAAATAGATTTAGAATAACATCAGTACGTAGTTTTGAGTTACCATTTCAATCTGCCAGAACTAATAACAGGTTAAAGTAAATAATACACAATTCAAGTTTCACGCAGGTATTTATAGTTTCATCGATTACCTCATGTTTCATCTAAAACCAATTTTGTTGTCTTTTTTTCTTTTTTCTTTTGATAGAGAACAGATGGGGTCAAATTGACACCAGCCAGATTTCATTGACATGAGGAAAATACATAGTTGTAGTGAAAAGAGATTCGGTAACATGAATAATTTGGTTCATCTTCCTACACCATATGTTTTTTTTTCTTGAAAAATATAGGTTCATTTTACTGTGTATGTTGGAGAATAGGCCCCAAAAAACCTTTTTCTGAGGTATTTCTTGCATAGTTTGCTCTACTCGTGGAATTATTTGCATCCATGTTAGTTAAAAGCATAGTTCGCAGTATTGTTCGACACAGATCATACAGCTGATACCGAACAATTTGGCATGTTCAGATTCGATACCAACCGATACCAAAACTAGGGGCATCTTTTTAGTCAATTCGGCAAAGAATATTGATCGAAAAAGACTAATCAACACGGATATAAAAACGTAGTAAGGTTGTAAAAGCATGTAAATGAAGAAAATTTATGTATTGCCGGTAAAACAATCATCAAGGGTGACTATTATTTGATTCAATTTTAAAACTACTAAACAACACATAAAACACTTAAATTATGCCTAAATGTCTAAAATATTTTCTCTAACTTTATCAATAATTATTTGTTTTTTGATACCCAAAAATCCAACTCTGATATGAAATCGTCGATACTACCAATACTGTCGACCCCGATACTCATAGAAAGGGTCCCGATACTCATAGAAAGGGTCCGATACCTATTTCGATATCGATACTACGAACCTTGGTTAAAAGTTGATATAGGCAGACCTCACTATAGCCAAGATCACCCAAACCCTTCTGCACATCTGCATACAACAGAACCTTAAATTTGGGTTTTTTCTATGGGCACCACCAAAAATGCTTGGGGACAGCCCTTACTTGGGGGCAGCCCATGAATGTGGAAAAATTGCTAGGGGGCACCCAAAAATTGCTAGGGGCAGCCCAACCCCCCCAAACCAAAAAATTTACTCTCATTTCTATTCTTGACTCTCTCTCCTCAAGAAGAAAAGAAAGAAAGCTCTCTCCCTCTCCCTCTCCTAAACCCTAATTTCTTCTTCTCCATCACAATTTGATTCTCAATCCCTCCACGAAGATTCTCGAAGAGATGACACGGAAGTCAAAGCAACCGGAATCCAAGTACGTTCTTCCCTAATTTTTTCGATTTTTTTTTTACATTATATTCGAAATCTTAGAATTTGTTTAATTCTTGAAAAAGTTTTGGTAAAATAGGTTTATAATCTCTTGCACGTTCTCTTCCCTAATTTTCGAACACAAGAAACCCGAAATTTATGTTGGAACCCTAACCCTAGAACACGACAAAGTAGGATTGGGAGTTCGGGTTCACGACAGTAGGACAGTCCAGGGTTGTGGCAGTCCTAATGAAAATTAGGACTGCCACATGCCTGGCAGTCCTAATGTTATGACATATGGGAGTTGGATAAGTGCATGCTGTTTCTATTACTTAATAAGTGTATATTGTCATGCATTCCACCGGCCGCTAACAAAAGAATACGGCCCACCGCGTCAAAGCGGAAGGAACGTGCGGAACGTCCTCTCGAGCGTCCGATAACAATTACCGAACCGGCGCCCGAAGCTCGGTCTCGGACATCGCCACCGGCATGTCAAGCTCGGTCGAAGCAACGAGCTCCTACTCCTACGCCTCCTTCCGACGACGACGACGACGACGTGCCAATTGTCCGACTCCTATCACGTCAAGACGGTTCTGCTTCATTTGAGGAGGTCGGTCCTTCTGAGGCGGTCGGTCCTTCTGAGGAGGCCGGTCCTTCTGAGCCGTCTGTCCGTCCGTCCGATTGCTCAATGTTGGTTTCTTTTGAGAACCACATTGCGTATGAAATATGGAAGAACCCGGTATGTATATGACGTTTGTAAGCTACCAGTTTAGTATACTATATATATATGTATTTCATAATTGATATGGTTTTTGTTGTTCGATATACAGAGGACATATCGTATCCTTAGGGCTGTAAGTGACGGGAAGAAAACCGTGTGCTGGCAGTTTGCAAGCTTATCGGAGGCCGTCCAGAGCAAAATCATACCGAGCGGCTTGCACAATTTGGCACAAAACGCCTACCGAACAATGGATAGTGCCCTCATATCCGCCTTCGTGGAGAGATGGCACCCGGAGACCAACACATTTCATCTCCCAGCAGGGGAGATGACCATTACACTTGACGACCTCTACCAGATATTGGAGCTGCCAGTGACCGGGCGTGTAATGACCAAAGAACATTACACGAATGAGAAATCCGTGAAATGGTACGAGAAGATCGTCAAGTTCGTCTCAACTCACCTTGGAGTTCCGGCTACGAGTTTTACAACTCTACCAGGCTTCAAGAAGTCGTACGGAATTCCTCTATCATTTCTGGTGGACCAGTTCATGGATATGGAGGTGGATGGCGATGACGATGATACGGTCGACGCGGTGGCTCGTGCGTATATGTTGTTCGTCCTAGGAACGGTCGGCATTCCGGACAAGTCCGGAACGTCGATACATGCTCGGTACATGCTAAACTTATCTGAAGTGGATGACTTCATCGATATATCCTGGGGAAGCGGTATCCTGGCCAATCTTTACCGCGAGCTCGACATCGTATCCCGTGTCGGGACTAAGACTATGGCCGGCTGTCAGACTCTGCTACATGTAAAAAAACTTCTAACAATTTAATCTTGTATACTTAAATTTGTTGTTTTAATTTTTACTATTCATTTATAAATTGAATAGGCATGGATATACGAGCACTTTCCTATGCTTAGACGGGCTGACGAAAACCCAGAGTATCTTGAACACCTTCCCAGAGTGTGTCGATGGAGGCCATCCCAGCTGGAAACCAAAAATTGGCAAACACTGGCTTCCATTCGTGAAGTATTAGACAGTTTGGTGCCAGAAGAGGTACTAATTTTTGACTAACTTTTTCATGTTGATTTTGTTTTGTTGTTAACTGTTTTCCTACAGATTTTTTGGAATCCATACCGGGATTTACGTGAGCTGAATCGGGAGGTCCAACCAGTTTCTTTATTTCATGGCATGATCACATGCTATGAAATCATGGAGCCGTATATGTCCGATAGAGTACTTCGTCAGTTTGGCTTCGTGCAAACTGTGCCGAAGCGCACACTACGGCTGTTGGAGCCTCCGTGCGGAACCCAACCTTTAAGTTACAAACCGGCGGAATTCGACTGGATGATCGACTTTTACTCGGAGTGGCAACGACATGTACTTCGGGAATCTGAAAGACGACCGGTCACCGAGATGGCCGACTGCAGCGAGGACTACATGCAGTACTTCCTGGGGGTCGGACATCCTAGGTTGTCGAACCCTACCAACCCGGGTCCCGTGGCCGTCGGAGCAGTTGGAGCTCTTCCTTCCAAAAATGCCTTGTATGCTGGGTTGGTGAGAATGGTGAGTTCCGTATTTGTAATAAGACTGAGATTTTCATGTTTGTAGACTTAATTCATTTATACTTTCATTTTCAGTCTCAAAGGGTGAAGGAATTGGCGCAGACACTCCGGAGAGGTTGCCAAAGTGAGACTTGTGTCGCGGTCGCCAACGAGCTTGATCGCATCGACGACGTGGTCGACTTCCTCTTCATGAACAATAGGGAGTCTCGTTCAAAGGCCCGGCATGATATGTAGATGGATTTCGATATTTTTCATGTTTCAAACTTAAGTTGGATGTGGAATAGTTACGTACATTTGATGGATTATTGTGGATATTTTGCTTGTTTGAAACTTAATTTGGACGTGGAATGTTCGGGACTAAGTAGTTGTGATGAATTATTGTAGTTGTGATGATTTTATTGTAGTTGGATTATTGAGTTTTTGTGATGAATCTTAAGTTGTGAAAAGTTTTTGTGATGAATCTTAATGTACAGAGTATTTGTATCAGGACTTGTGATATATTGTTTTTTTGTGATGAATCTTAACTTCTTAACTCTGTTGTGATGATTCACACAATAAAAAATTCACACAGAGATTCATAGTTAGGACTGCCACACCCATGGCAGTCCTACACTGAAGTAGGACTGCCAGGGTCCTGGCAGTCCTAACTAAAACTTGCTGCAGCAAGTTTTAGTTAGGACTGCCAGGACCCTGGCAGTCCTACTTCAGTGTAGGACTGCCATGGGTGTGGCAGTCCTAACTTCTTAACTCTGTTGTGATGATTCACACAATCAAAAATTCACACAGAGATTCATAGTTAGGACTGCCACACCCATGGCAGTCCTACACTGAAGTAGGACTGCCAGGACCAGCAAGTTTTAGTTAGGACTGCCAGGACCCTGGCAGTCCTACTTCAGTGTAGGACTGCCATGGGTGTGGCAGTCCTAACTATGAAACTCTGTGTGAATTTTTGATTGTGTGAATCATCACAACAGAGTTAAGAAGTTAGGACTGCCACACCCATGGCAGTCCTACACTGAAGTAGGACTGCCAGGGTCCTGGCAGTCCTAATTAAAACTTGCTGTAACAGCAAATTTTAGTTAGGACTGCCACACCCATGGCAGTCCTACTCCTACACTGAAGTAGGACTGCCAGGACCCTGGCAGTCCTACTTCAGTGTAGGAGTAGGACTGCCATGGGTGTGGCAGTCCTAACTTCTTAACTCTGTTGTGATGATTCACACAATCAAAAATTCACACAGAGTTTCATAGTTAGGACTGCCACACCCATGGCAGTCCTACACTGAAGTAGGACTGCCAGGGTCCTGGCAGTCCTAACTAAAACTTACAGCAAGTTTTAGTTAGGACTGCCAGGACCCTGGCAGTCCTACTTCAGTGTAGGACTGCCATGGGTGTGGCAGTCCTAACTATGAAACTCTGTTGTGATGATTCACACAATCAAAAATTCACACAGAGATTCATAGTTAGGACTGCCACACCCATGGCAGTCCTACACTGAAGTAGGACTGCCAGGGTCCTGGCAGTCCTAACTAAAACTTGCTGTTACAGCAAGTTTTAATTAGGACTGACTAAAACTTGCTGTTACAGCAAGTTTTAATTAGGACTGCCAGGACCCTGGCAGTCCTACTTCAGTGCAGGACTGCCATGGGTGTAGCAGTCCTGATACTGATACTCTGTGACAGTTTTTCAAACTGAATAACACAGATAAGATACAGGTAGGTACATATAACACAGGTAGGCAAGGCACATATAACACAGGTAGGCACAGGTAAACGCATATAACACAGGTAGGCACATATAGTACACAGGTAGGCACATATAACACAGGTAGGCACATATAACACAGGTAGGCAAAATCAAACACATATAACTCAAAATTTATTCTATATATATTACTGGACTTCATATTTCACTCTATATAAAAGTGGTCCTCCATATACAAAATGTCAGACTATAAATATATCTATACTTAGTCGATTTCGACGTCGTAGTGGTCAGCAGGTAAGTCTCTTGGCTCCTCAATCTTCAACAACTTCTTACAATAGTTGATCTGGTCAACGAAAGGTGTGGTCCAAGCGATGGCTTCGACTGGTGCTCTTTTGTACCAAACTGTTGAAGGTGAAGGAATCGGAGAATGAGCGATCATCTTTAGTATAACGAAGTGATCTCCGATCAGACCTATAGTACATAGGTTAGACACTCCGTGGTCCGTCGAAGGAGCGCACATCGAAAAGAATGTATTGTTAATATCCGACGAGATAAGTACAACAGGTATCATGTACCTATTAGCAAATAAATAGCCGGCAGACGGGACTGACATGTAGTGGTCTGTCCCGGTAACACTGTCGGTGCAAGGGATACTTAACAACAAACTTGCAACCGTTTCTTCGCTTAGGATGCGGGAGTAGAATGGAAGACGAGTCTCTAACTCCTCGTACAGCTCCTGCCTCACCCGTCTCCATCCATCTTTGTCATCATAACCAAGATGCCTTGCAAGGGCATGAATCCGCAATGGCTATCACCGGGGACATCGACAATAGACCAAATGTAACTTCAAAGCGCAGGTTGAAATTTGTCAATATACAAACTCGTTGTTTGGCTTGCAACTGTATCTTTTCTTGGGAGGTCCATTTTCTCCATTTTTCGGCGAACGACAAGTTTGCCCTTCCGTGCAGGCGAAGGTTGCTGTAAGCTTCGTTCAACATGCTCAAAGGGCGATAGATCTCTCTTAGTCGACTCCAGCCTTCTCTTCTGTGAACTAGTCAATCTTGTTTGAGGTCTGCCTTTAGGATTGGAAACAACGGACGGCTCATGCATTCTAGTAGTCACCGGACATGCAATTTCTTGGATTTTAAGCTCAATGGACATCCGTTCCACTCCTACTGAGGCACACCACCTTGCGTGGAGAAGTTTCACTTGTGGCAAAGAGAAGAAATCATCGTCCGTCTTCACCAGGGGCATCATAGACAACTGCCTCCAACGTTGATCGACAGCATCTACTGGAATAGGAATGGATTCACGGCGATATTCATTAATCTAAAGGACGATAGATCTCTCTTAGTCGACTCCAGCCTTCTCTTCTGTGAACTAGTCAATCTTGTTTGAGGTCTGCCTTTAGGATTGGAAACAACGGACGGCTCATGCATTCTAGTAGTCACCGGACATGCAATTTCTTGGATTTTAAGCTCAATGGACATCCGTTCCACTCCTACTGAGGCACACCACCTTGCGTGGAGAAGTTTCACTTGTGGCAAAGAGAAGAAATCATCGTCCGTCTTCACCAGGGGCATCATAGACAACTGCCTCCAACGTTGATCGACAGCATCTACTGGAATAGGAATAGATTCACGGCGATATTCATTAATCTGATGTGCACAAGGAAGGCCCAGTGTATGTCGATATACACACCCGCAAACCTCGGGATCAAGTCCGACAAACTTTGACCTTTCAATCTCATCAGCTATTAAGGCCAACGCCTTGTGAGATACCACGCGCATTAAAGCATCTAAGAGTACTTCCTTTCTATGCTCATGTTTGACTATATTCAAACTCATCTCAAATGATGCCTTAATTTCATTTACCGTCCGGTCTACTGATAAATGTATAGCTTGCCAAATAGAGACGAAGTTGCCAAGAGATGATTTTAGGTGCCTCTTCAATAAAGAATGTGCTCCTTCGACACGGTTGGTAGTTGTCGTGCCGTAATGCTTCACCACATTCGACCATGCTAAGACGAATTGTTCTTTGTGCGGTTCAAGCCAAGTATCTTTGATGTAAGAAATGCATGCCGGCTCCCCCGCCTCCCACTTTTGCTTGAACAAGTACCATGCGGCGTCGTAACTGGCAATCGTAGATGTTCGCCACACACAATTCCAATCATTGTAGAATTCGTCAAAAATCTGCATGTCGATTTTACCATCCTCCTTCCGAAACTTTAACTTACATTGGACTTGAATATTACGATTGACATGCCAAGTGCATAGTAATGTATCCGCTCGAGGAAAAACAATACGAATAGCATTAATTAGGGCATACTCTCTGTCGGTAACAAATACTGACGGCTCTGTATGACCAGTGTAAAGTATTTTCAGTTTCTCCAACGCCCATGTGTAGTCTTCAAGTTTCTCACTCTTCATGAAACAAAATGCTACTGGAAATGTTTTCCAAGTAGAGGTGAACCCGACAACATGAAAGAGAGGCATCTTGAACTTATTTGTCTTGTACGTGCAATCAAGGACTAACACGTCGGAAAAGACCTGGCCAAATTTGTGCAATCAGGATGAGCCCAAAAGATTGATAATACTTCATTACTCTGGGGATGTCTTCTATGGAACTCAACATAATGATTATCGGCAAGCAACTTGAGCACTTCTTGTATAGCCATTCTTGATTTCGTCCGGACAGCGTTTGAAGAAGTCAGGGCGTTGTATATTGAATTCATTGTAGACATGTTCTTCTCATCTTCATGTCGTATGACGGAATATATTTGTCTCGGTGCAACTCCGGAGGTGGACAAGTCTTCGACTATCTTCTTCTCCGTATTGTTCAACCGTCCGACATACGGATGACCCAATAGTGTCTCGACAATCTCATGGTTGTGGGTTCCATTCTTCACTTCTACTGTCCATTTCCCTTCTTCTTCATTTCTAATATGTATCGTGAATGGACAACCACATTTCCTCGTTCCAACATTTCTTCTTGGAACTTTACTTTGGATAACTGTATTTTTCTTGTGCGTTCTGAACACACCACCTCTTTCACAGCCCACCACCACAGTTTGTCATCCCGGTCGATTTCGGGCCGATCTGGATATCACTAGAACAATGTTGTTTTCCCGTCCGACTTCTCGACACCAATGTACCGCACCCTCGCTTGATTCAAAACATAGATCGGTCCAAAATAAATGGGCTACATTGACTGCAATTGGAGTCGGTACCGCAAAATTGGAATATCTCAAGTCCTACAATAAAACTTAAAGGTTAGTACAATTAGACAGCATCCTAAAGCAAATAGGTTTCATAGATTAGGCCCGTGCATAAGATTGGTGTCCATAAATAGCAAATTGTGTTAATAGCAAGACCGTCTTTTGTACAGCAATTGGTGTTCATAAATTACAAACACCTTTACTGACTAAAACTCTGCATTCAGGTATCATAGACTAGGACTGCCAGGGTCCTGGCAGTCCTTCACAGAAGAAGGACTGCCAGGACCCTGGCAGTCCTTCATCTGTGAAGGACTGCCACCACTCTGGCAGTCCTAGTCTATGATCTGGACTGCCAGAGTGTTGGCAGTCCTCTGTGTCACAGCACGATTTTAAATCCGATGACAAGTTCAAATGTAGTTACCAAGAGAGCTTCCGATGCATCAAAGTTGTCTTCGGACGTTGCGGGAACGTGTTCTTCGGACGTGGCGGGAACGTTTGATGATCCCGGTTGATCTATGTTCAATATTTTTCTACATTTAACACATAATTCAACTTTTATATGTGAAATTCTTGTTTAAAACATGAAACATATTTTAGTTCGATGACTTACCAAAAAATTGGAGAAGTCAATGACCTAGAGTTGAGGGAGAGAACAATTTGCCAAAAATGTAGGGAGAAAAGAAAAGAATTAGGGTTTTAATTCTTTGACCTAAAAGAAGGAGAGAAGAAAATAGTTGAGAGAGAAAAGAAAAGAGAAGGAGAGAGAAAATGAAAAGAAAAATTGGTATTTATAGGTGTGCTTGGGCTAGCCCCTAGCAAAATTTTTGGATGGCAAACTTGTAATATTCTTGAACTATTTTGGGCTAGCCCCTAGCAAAAAGGGTGGTGCCCTTAGAAAAAACCTAAATTTGCCATGGCATGTGCAAGCTGTACAATGCACAAGCTGCAGGAGCAGTCACTAAGTACACGACAAACCCAGAAAGAAAACATTGGACTTCTATGAGGTGGATCCTTCATTATTTAATGGTTACTTCAAATCTAGCATCTAGGAGGATGCACATTCGAGTCATGAAAAGAATTTCACCATATATATTAGGTAAGGTTGCGACATTGCGTACATATTGACCTTAATTTTCTTATTGTTTTGTTTGGTGCTTTTTAATCCTTACCTTTTCCTTCAATATTCAATGGTTAATTGCTCACTAAGTTACTCACACTTAGTGGCGGATCCAAGAGCCATAGTTAGAGGGGGCTACTTTTAATATAGAAATGCAAACAAGAAAGGTATAATAGCAACGTAATTGTACTGTTTGGGATGGTGGTCTAATGGTTAGTAAATTGCTTTACAAGTCTTTAATACATGGTTCAAGACTTCAAATTGTCAAATTTCCTCTATGACTTTTAAAATTAGAAATCTTAGTGCCTCAGGCACTCGTTAATGAATCGGCCTTGACTCCGGCACCCCTTGGTAAATTGTTGTTTTTAAATTGTTTGTCATTTATATAATGTAATAATAATATATTTAAAATTATTGACTTACCGTGACACTTCTATGACATATACACCTGTCGGAAAGACCATTTCGTTTTTTCTTAACACTTTCTGTTTTGTGAAGAATACTTTGATGGGCTAATCCAGACTGTCCTTTATCCTTTTGTCTTTTGTCACGAAAGAGAACCATAATTTGTTATATAGATAAATCATATATATGATTTTTCACCAAAATCCAAGAAGGGCTTGAGCCCCTTGGGCCCTCAATGGATCCACCCAATCACTGTAGCTCTCTTGGTTTGATTGCGTTAACCTATTGGTTTGCTTGGTGATTTTTCCTTACCTTTTTCTTGCTTGGTGACATGGGCGGATCGATAAATATAAACTGGGGTGGGCTAAACTGACTTGGAGTTAGCTAGGTGTGGGCTAATTCCTACAAAAAAAAAAACTATATGGAAAAAAAGAAGAAATAATTGTTTTTGGGGTGGGCTCCCAGGCTACTACTGGATCTGCCCCTGCTTGGTGAGAAGTGAGCGTGTAGACATATCTACAAGAATAAGGAAGTTAAGATAGACGGAAGAATAAAAAATTATCTAGAGAATTCCAAAGTTGTGATGGTTCAAGAGAGATATAAGTTCCTCCTTTGTTGTCTTTGTCTGGTCTTCTTTTCTCTTTCTTCTCGCAAAACCTTGTCGTTGTATTCCTTACTTCTTACTTTGTTCATGAAGAGTGCCTTCTCTTCATTATTAATCGAGACCCCAAAATATGCGTTTGGTTCATCACTAATTTAGACTCCAAGATGGATATTTGCCATGTCTAAAGCCTCTTGATTTGCCACAATAGTCTCCTAATCCATCAATATTGGTAGTTTGGCCCAACCTCGGGTTGTCGTGACAAGGCCAATATATTCTGGTATTAAACTGAGAATAGTAATTCGTCTCATGCTATCCACTGTGATGAAATTCTCAGGATCTTATTTGGAAATTTCTCAACATGAACTTATTCTAGTAAAGAACTTAGTAAATCGCTGGCTCACCCCGTTTGCAAATCCCAAATCCTATTTGAATACTTTGGATCTTAGTATAGTTTATCATATGCTCTAGGCTGGATGATGAATGTGTATTTATGCCCTTGATGTGCTGCAAAGCTCATCTTTGATGGTTAGGTACAATGAGCACATTGTCTTGCCTTTCTCAATCTTCCATTTCTAATTGTGCAACCACCACTTGGTGGTGCAGTTTCACAACTGCCAGTAATGTCCCTAAGATCTTGCCCGAAAAGGTACGATTTCATGCGAGTGCTCCAATTGTTGTAATTGCTACTATCGAGCTTCTCAAAGTAGCTAAGCGATGCAGTAAAATCAGCCATACTGATAATATCTTCTGCTTTACCAAGTAACTAGTAAGCCACATCCCAAGCCAACTAACTCCATAATCTGGATTGTGCATGAGCAGAACCTCCTTGTGTCTCTGTTCCTTATTAGACTCGCGTGCTTTGATACCAAATTTGTTGGATTTCGGGAGAGGAATAGCATATTTGGAAGACTCAACTCAATAGAAGTTTTACTGGATACCAAACATCTGTATACAAGATGATACAAGCTCTCAACACAAATGGGAAATGATAGCACAAATACTCACCAGTGCAAACTTAAACCAAGGCTCTCACTCGCTCACAATAACTTATTTGCTTCTTGCTTCAGCTTCTTGATTTATTTAATGCTTCCTGCCTACTTTCCAAATGATTACCTTACCCTATTTATATCTAAGCAGTGATATGTGTAGAAATTACTCTCTAGAAAAATGGTCTGACTCGAAGATGGATGGAAGGATAAAGATGTTTATGGCATCTTAACTTTACACTACTTGATTTTGGTACCCCGACTTCATAAATTGCTATTTTGAAGCACTATTCGTCAATTTTGGAACACATTGAGACCACTTCAAAAACATATCTTGACATCTTGTAGTACAATAGCGCAATTTAAATACCTGTATTGTCAGATATTCTTTTGAAGTGGTCCCGATGTGTTTCAAAATTGCCGAAAGATAATTCAAAAGAGCAATTTATTAAGTTAGGGTGCCAAAATCGAACAGTGAAAAATTAAGTTGCAAAAAACGTCCGAACGATATAATTGGGATGCCATTAGGGTAATTTAGCCTATAGAAGAATTCAGAATCAATATTGAAAGCTTAACCAATTGTGTATGTCAATTTGCTAGAAAGTATTGGATATCTAGGATGCAGCCAATGCCAAGTATAGAGGCTAGTAATGCATGTAAAGAAGCTATTTGTTTAGGCCATCTCCAAGTATATCTAGGATGCAGCCAATTGTACTAAATAGTAGTTGAAGACATGAGTAGATTACAAAATTAAATTAAATGTTACTTTGTGGATCAAATAAATCAAATAAACAAAAAAAAATACTAATAACAAATATATTACCGAATCCGAGTGACCCTTGTGGTCAGCGGAGAGAGATGTAAAACCTCTGGCTGGATGTCTGAAGATCAGTGGAACGAGCCACGGGAGCGTATTATTCCTTCCATTTATGGTGGGAGTTGGGTGGCAGTGGACCCAAAAGGCATACAGTGCAGTGTGCACAAAAAGTCCCGAACGTTACGCCGGACACCATCAAAAAAACAAATATATTCAATATTAGACTCAAACTTGTTAATGATATCACTACTATTATATTATATCAATTATATTTATAAATTAAAAGATATAATGAATTAATTAAGTTTAATGTTTATTATATGCAAGGATATGTTAGGAATTGGTTATAATTTGAAGAACAAAATGGGTAAGAACAATGGAATCCTCAAATTTGAAGACCGGCTTTCTCCGTCCTCGAAATTTCATTAATTAAGAATTACGCTTGGATTAATTAAGCACCTTGATGCCGAACATCACCTAAGTTTGCAGACGTTCTGAGGAATGTCTTAATAGCATTCGAGTTCTAGACATGTTTCGTACGATTCTTTTTTCTAGCTACTCCTAAACATATATGCATTCTCAATTTCTTGATATTGAAACACGCATCAAAAATATATTATCATATATATATATCATCAAAACACATATATCAGAATCCACAAGAGTATGAGGAGGAATGAAACATTACCAGCTGAATCCTTATTAATGTGGAGAGAGACTTCTTTTCCTGCATGAATGAGAAAGAGAGAGGAGAAGACAACAATGAGGAAGAAATGAACAAGAACATGCTTATTCCACCACCGGTTCCCCATATAATATGCAACAACCCACCCAATAAAAAAAGAAACTCTATTCTCTATCAATGCGGAAGAATGAGAAGAAAGAGGAAACTAACAGTACTATTATCTACACAGTTTTTTTTTTATTTATTATTATTTTTTATAATTATTATTAGATTTTGGTTTGATGTCCAACTAACGCTCCTTAAAAGCATGACCAACAACCTTCTCAATTTTAGATAAAGTAAACCATTGTCACATCTAAAAGTAGTTGTGACCATGAGGATTTTTTGATTTGAGCCTTACTAGCCAAAATTGAATAAATCTAAATTTTAAAAATTCTAAAATCGAAAATTTTAAATTTTAAAATCGAACCGAAAATTAGTCATAACCGAAATCGAACCGATATAATCGATTCAGTTTATTTGGTTTTTTTGTTGATAGGAAATGGTTTTATTGACTCAATTAAAATAACTTCTTCATGGTTAGCACAAGAAGCTGTCTAATACAACTCGGGAGAGAGTGGACAATAGATGACGTACAATTCTGAAGGCAATATTCCGCCAGCCTATGGGCAACCCTATTTCCCGTTCTTCTGATGAATACATACTCTGGTCGTCTGTCCCATTGATTCGTTAAGGTCTGGATCTCCTGTACCAAATCCTATATTTTCTATGGGATCAGGTTTTCACTCCATTGAAGATCTTGATAGCTGTGAGGGAGTCCCCTTCAATAATAATAGTGGTGTCCTTGTTGAGTTCTCTCGACTGTAAGATATCTTGATGGATGCCTTGAATCTCTGCAGTAAGGCTGCGCTCCCCTTCATATACGGGGGAAGAGTACCACGTTTTGGCCGCGATGAATCTTCCATCCGAATCCCTGGCCACGACGGCTGCCGCAAAGGAGGAGGAGGATGTGGCTCCGTCGACATTGGTTTTGATGCACCCAGTTAGCGGAGGCCCCCAATGAGCTGCCCTAGTTGCTTTTTGCCGCATGTCTTCGATATGGTTCATCACTCTATGTTGATCTCCCGTATAGGCATTGAATAAAAAGTTGGCATGTCAAATTATCTGTTGCACACTCGCAACAGTATGTTGAAAGACACAGTCGCATCTAGCTTTCCAGATGCCCCAAAGAATAGCTGCTCCCATCCTAAATGTCTCGTGGGAATGCAGGGTCCTTCAACCATGTCATAAGCAATTTATGAACATTGTGGTGTTTGTCGATCCGAAGTCCCACATAGCTAGCAAACCACGATTCCCTAGCCATAGTGCAGTGCAAGAACAGATGGTTAGTGTCTTCCTCATGCACGAGGCAGAATGGGCAAAGATTGTTGATGGAAGGAATGCACCTGTTAATGGCAGTGAATAGAGGGAGAGCGTTCTGCAGAAGATGCCATAAAAAGACCTGGATCTTTGGGGAGATGCTCTTCATATTCCAAAGGAGGCTCCAATAGGGCTCTTGATCAGAAGCAGTGGACGAGCTGCATGGTTCCCGACGATGAAGTCCTTCATACAGAGATTTAGAAGAAAACAATCTGTTCCTAGAGCAGGTCCATATAAGAGTGTCAGTGCCGTCCTCTTCCATGAGATTGATTATGATGATGGCATTGGCTTCCATAGGGTGGATTATAGAGTGAATAAGCTCTGTGTTCCATGTTCTTGCAATCGGATTCATCAGATCACAAACTTGCCTAGGACCGTTAGGTGGCAATAGGCAGTTGGTTACTCTAAAGCCCGGTAGATCAGGCACCCATGGTTCGTCTAGGATGTTAACCCATCCTCCTCTGATCCTCCAAAATATGTTATCCGCTATTTCATGTCGCATATCTAGGATGCTAGCCCAGGTAGGAGAAGCTCGCTTGGTTTTTTGAGCAGACCAGAATGAGTTCCTTTGTAGATAAATGCCAGTGAGGAGCTTCACCCATAGTTAGTACGGATTTGAAAGAAATCTCCATAGGAGTTTCCCAACTAATGCCTTGTTTACTCTTTCCAGATTCATGATACCAAGACCTCCCTCTTTCTTTGGTTGTGTGATTTTCTCCCAATGAATGAAGTGAAGCTTCTTCTCCGATGGAACAGGACCCCACCAGAAGGAACGTTGTTGTCTTGTTAGTATAGTGGTAATGTTTTTAGGAATCTTGTACGTTGACATGAAGTAGACAGGGATAGACCCTAATGTGGACTTGATGAGAGTGGTGCGGTCGGCGTGCAACGGCAGTTTTGCTTTCCAACCTTAAAGGTGACTAGCATATTTGTTAACGAGGGGGATAAAAGATGATATGCAGCTCTTCGACAACAATAAGGCATGTCCCAGTTACTTGTCGCCCTTAGCCGTTGAGTGTAGATGAAGCATAGCGGCCAGTGACTCTCGTTCCTGATAGGTGACAAATTTGTTGAAGTATATACTGGACTTATCGAAATTGATCTTCTGGCCTGACCATAAGGAGAATATGCATAGTATTTCATTAACCGCATATAGAGAAGAATGGTTGGCCTGTCCAAATATGAATAGATCATCAGCAAATAGTAAATAAGATATAGATGGTGTATACCGACTAATACGAATCCCTTGGAAGAGATTGTTCTGCTCGTATTGATAAAAAAATAATCTGGATAGGATCTCCGAGCATAGGATAAATATGAAGGGAGATAAGGGACATCCTTGTCGGATCCCTCTTCTAAGATAGAAAAAGCCTTCGGGTACTCCATTAACAAGGATGGAGAAGAAGGGTGAGGTGATACATTTCATCATAAGTGTATTCTAGTGGCCTTGAATTCCCATTCCGTGTAGTATACGTTGGATGAATGACCAAGACAATTGATTATAAGCCTTGGACATGTCGATCTTGAGAGCATAGGCATTTTTTTATGTGAAAAAACTTCATGGCATGTATAATCTCTTGCGCGATGATAATGTTGTCGGTGATCTATCTACCCAGAATAAAAGCATTCTGGTAGGGTGAGATGAGGTTCTGCATTAGGGGTCAGAGTCACGTCGTCAGAATTTTGGAAATAACTTTGTATGCCACATTGCAGAGGGATATATGGGACGAAAGTCCACTGGCTTAGAGGGGCTACTATTCTTGGGGATAAGAACCAGGTTGGTGTGATTCAATTTTGGAGGGAGATGCGCAATGGTGAAGAACTGCTTGACGATGGTTGTCAGGTCATCACCCATAACTGACTAGTTCTCTTGGTAGAATATGGCCGAAAAGCCATCTGGACCTGGAGCTTTCAGTGGTCCCATGTTGGAAATGGTTTGTTTAATCTCCTATTCGTTAGGAACTTCTCCTAGAGCTTTATTGTCTTCATCGGATATAGGCCTGGATGTAATAGTGAATGATGGTTCCATCTGGGAAGAATCATCCTCATAAAAAATGGATTTGAAGTGAGTAACAAAGGCATTAGAAATGCAATTGTGGTCAGTAGTCCAGTTACCGTCCACGAGTTGGAGAGTTCGAATTTTGTTGTTTCTCTTCCTGATAGTAGCCTTGGTGTGGAAGTATTTAGTATTCATATCACCGTCCTTGATCCAATGACACTTGGCACGTCGACACCAGTACACTTCTTCGATAGTTAGCAGGACGTTAATCTTTGCACTGATAGCTTGTTCGCTGCAAAGGGATTGCTCAAAGGGGATGTTGGATTGGATTGCGAGGAGCCTCTTCTGGAGAGTAGCAATACGCTGCTTGATGTTGCCAAACTTGGAGCGACTCTATTTGTGAATTTATAGACAATGTATACTGCAATTTATGAAGGAGATTTGGGCCACCATGAGTTTTAGCCTCTTGCCATAAGGATTCGAGCTCTCCTGTGAATGAACCAATAATCATCCAGTATGATTCGAAACAGAGTGGATGCTTTCTGTGGTGGATTTTGTTGCTGGTATTTAGGAGTATTAGGGTGTGATCACTGTTGATTCTCGGCATAGTTGAGACAGTAGCATGTGGGTAGATGCAGCACATTCGGGATTAGCAAAGTCCCGGTCAAATTGCTCTCTGATGTTGTGAGTTGGTCTTCTGCCATTCGTCCAAGTGTACACAGGCCCTATGTAACCCAGGTCGACAAGGCTACACGTGTCCACCATTTCCTTAAACGGACTAGCTACATTTGTATCAAATCTTCTACCACATTGTTTCTCTTTTGGATCGAGAATGGCGTTGAAATCCCCTATGTAGCACCATAGAATAATGAAGGAATCTGCCATAGATTTTATGCGTACCCAGAGCTGTGGTCTGTCCTTCTTTTTCGGACAACCGTAAACAGAAAGTAGGTTCCATGAAGGTAAGTTATTGGTGCTATTGATGGAAAGCAGAATTAGGTATTTGGAAGAATAAGAGATGGAGGTGGAAATAGAGTCGTCCCAACCCAGCCACAGGCCTCCAGAGCGACCAACTTGGGGAACAGAAACATAGTTTTGATAACCTAGTTGTGGAAGGATGAAGGATGTGTGTTGTGGGGAGGAGATGGTCTCGGAGATGAAGAATATGGTTGGATGAGTGGTGGAGAGAAATGATCGGATCGTCTGAACTGTCGAGACATTTCTCGCACCTCGACAGTTCCAGGAGAGCATTAACATTGTCCTTGCGGCTGTTGAAGGCCACCGCCACTTCCTTTCCATTAGCTCCAGAGCTTTGGGGAGAGGGAAGATGCTTCTTGTTAGGTTAGAGTTCCTGAGAGGGAGGTGCTGGTCGCTTCCTGGACTTAGGAGAGACAGTGCCTCCAAGGTTGTCCTTTCATGCTAAGCGTTTCCAGGAAGGGTTGCGAAGGTGGACATGACGAGTGATAGCACCAGTGTATGAAGGAGGGAAGGATGATGAAACCCAAGTGTTGTTTGTAACCTTGGTCAGGGGGATCGGGTGATTGGAAAGGTTTGGCATGATTGGGGATATGTAAGTAGCGGTGTAGGCGTCTTCGTGGGAGAGGAATTAAGGGAAGAAGTAGCGGGTAGGGGTAGAATGAGGATATCACTAGGATCCATGTCATATCTGTGTGGATTTTTGTTTCGCGATATCTGTCGAGATTCGATAGGTGGTGACATGACATTGATATCAGTCTCCATCCAATCAGGTAGTTCCCGCTCACTTGGTGAATAAGAGTCCGTTATTTCTAATATAGGAGCAGATCCCCTTCTATGCAGGGGTAGATAAGTAGGAATCTGGGTTTGTTTTGGAACTGGTATTCTATCGCCACGTAGCAGTGTTGTCGCTGGGATCAGCAGCCCACTATTTACGGATGGATTATGGTCGTGCAGGGGGACTGGTGACTGTCCATCACCTGGGGAAGATCCAGCCGATCGTTGTTTTAGGTTGTCGTCTGCCCTTCCGGTTGTAGGTCCACTTGTACTCTAACGATGAAGCAGCCTTTGGGGGTCAGCTTTGTACTCGTCCTCCTTGATCCGAGGTTCGAGCAAAATCTTTATTCTGCTTTTCTCTTCATCAGACTAGTTATCACCGATTAGGGATATGAGGGATGTAGGAACGAATTTGTAAAACACAATACTCTAGAGGGAGGGGGATGAATAGAGTAGGCAGCGGAATATAGCTAATTTAAAAAGTTAGCAGCAAGATCACATAGAATTATATATGTCACAAGTAAATAATTGTAAAAGCAGAGATAAGAAAGCAAACGCAAAGACGGCGATGTATACTGGTTTTCCTCTTGTGAGGACTAGTCCAGTCGGAAGAACTCTAGCTTCCAGTTGAATCCACTATTGGAAAATTCTGGAAGTTTTCATACGAAGTCCTTGCAACTTCTACAAACGCGAGCTTTGATTCGAAGTACTCGACCAACTTCAATTGTGAAGAGTCTTTCTTCAATCAAGCCTCTGATTACAATCGCTCTAAAGCTTCTAGACCGTACAACACTGACAAATCGACTAGAGGATTATAACTGACTTGGGATTTAAAAATTAAAGTTTAGAACTCTTTGGAATAGAACAATAGGCTTTAGAGAGAAGAGATGAAAGTGAATGAGTGTATGAGTGTATTGAAATGATCGAAATCCTTCTCTATTTATAGTTTTTCCAAAGGCAGAACTCTGGTAGAATTCGGGCAGAACTCTATGAGAAAATCTCGGTAGGATTCGTAACTGCAGGGAGACCAAGTTCAAAAAGTAACGTTCACTAACTGAACTCTGGCCGAACTCTGGCCGAGTTCTGTTAGGGTTGGTCAGGGTTTTTGTAATTTGATTTGTGGACTTTTTTGAATTATTTTAAGCAGTTAGGAGTTTTTTATAAATAGGGGGTTGTTTTTCAAAACATGGGATATTTTTGAAAACATTTTTATGGTAGCCTATTTGCCAGTACGACTCGGTGTACAATGTATTCCTAGACTCAATAAAAGTAAAAATTATATTACATAAAGGAAATACAGACTTGAGTGGCAAACACAACTTCGATCTTGAACAGAAAGTGTTCAAGAGTCCAAAACATCTTTAAGTAGCCCGTATATCAAGATAGAGTTTGATCAATTATTAAAATCAGGTTTGACCAGGACCAACAATCTCCTCCATTTTGATAATTGACAAACCTTAACCGATATAACATCTTCGATCAATAAGATTTGAAAGATAATCAAAATTGTACTGTATCCTGAAAAAAATTGTTCTTGTATCCTGTAAAAGATGTTAGATCCTATTTCTCCGTCGTTGTCACTTAGCAAAATAATTGCAAAGAGAGAAGCTCCTCCGCAATGTATGCATAAGAAACAATCGTTGAAGAAATATAAATATAATAAAAAATAAAAATAATATTTCACAGGCAGTTAATATTGAAGCATAAAGAGATACTGCTATATCAAGAAATATGAATCTAAACTGAAATGATATAATATGCTAAGTAGAGCATAAAAAGATGTTCACAATACATCAGCTCAGAAAGTCACAATCTCAAATGCAAAAGTAAACTAAAAGATAAAGTACTGATATCTTGGAATGTCGGAGCATTTTCAAGTAAACAAAGACATAATAAAGTCTCAAAAAGTGTGACATCTAGACAAAATGTAATGCGTCTAGATCACAAATCCTCATCATCATCGTCATCAGCAGTACTAGCAGTCCACCATGTCCGGATGTACCAGCTCTAGAAGTGCCAGCTCCAGAATGGCGTGGACTAGCACCAGAACCACGGTACCAGTCATAAGCATTACCGGGCTGAAAGAGAAAGTGTACCGCCTCATCCTCATAGAGGTATCCGGAGATAGCAGGATCTCTGGGAAGAGAACTGGCAGAGTGTCCAGTCTGGACAAAACATAGATTAGCAAAGGAGTTGGCGAGTGCCTGAAATTGACTCACATCGCATAACTCGCGTTCCCTGGATGTGTCAGTGATGAATGTCCGCAGATCAGAGAGCTGCTGATGAATACCCTCAAAAGACATAGGGTATGCCTGAGAAGGTGGAGCAGGTACAGAAGGAGGAGCAGGAGGAGTGGCTGTGCTGCGACGGGACAGCTGGAGATACTTAGGCTCAGGGTCCAGAGCACAAGTAGACAGATCGATGTCAAAATGCTGAAAGATACGTGGAATGAACATCACATAAGAGAGATTTCAATCTCTTGTGTGACATCATCCCATCATCTAGATAATAGTCTTGGGAACCGAAAATGGAATTCCCTTGATGATGTGGTAGAGGGTAGATAGTTCAAGATTGGTAACATCATCTTTTGAAGTGGATTTTGGAAGAATAGTGGAATAGATGATTCGATGTAATCCATAGTTAAACAAGTTCAAGTTTGCAGCCTTGAACTTTCCAGAATGAACACACGCAGGTGCACAAAGATCGTTCTTGAAGCTGAGAAGAGTCGTGCCATCGATAAAATCAAAATCAGTGGCATCATCGAGCGGGTCACCTTCGTTAGGAACACCAAAGATTTCCGCTAACAAGGCACCTTCGACACGAGTCTTAACATCAAAAGTGTCTAACACAAAGTTGCAATAAAACAATCTAATGGCATTAGTAGCTATAAGGAATTTTTCGGTGACAAGTCGGTGTAACCCTAATACCTCAAAGTAAGGACGGTGGTCAGGAAACAAAGTCCACTTAATCGGGGCGCCAGTGCATATGTTGTGCATGATAAAATCACCATACCATAGTAATAATTGGTCATGAGGTTCAAAATAAAACTCATTGTATGCACCATCGGCCGATTGGACCAGGGAAAAGAGGGAATCCGCTGGTGGATTCGAAGACGATGCCTCTTTACTGGCATTGGTCCTCTTCCTCTTGGAAGGAGTGAATCCCTTCGGCATTTCTTCCAAATTTGAATAAAAACTAATAAAATTTAAGGAGATGGAAGGAAAGAGTTATACCTTCCAGAAATTGAGTATGTTGTATAGACATAAATTCTCCGCACGAATCCAAAATTTGGATAGAAATCTCCAACCGGATTAGGAGCAAGGAGTTGGAGAAAAACTAGGATTTTGGAGAGGTTCGGGCGGCTGCTGCTGCTGTTGGGAGGAGTTTGGAAGAGATGAAGAGGAGGGGGCCTCGGGTTCTGACTTAAAAACATATACCACCAACAGAACTTTGGCCAAACTCGAGCCGAATTCGCCTAGGGTTATTTTGATGAATTTTAAAAAAAAATTTGCAGGCCACATCCTTTTCATCATCTCCTTTCAATTATTTAATTCTAAGTTTCATAATTTTAAAATTTTAATTAATATAATTTTACAAATTAAATTTTGTTACACAATGACTATTTCAGATTAGCTGTAGGGGTACTGTCCCAGCTAACGGGAGTTCACCGGGGAACAATTAAATACCGCTTCGCTTCGACCGTAGTCGTAGTGATAGACAGACCCTTTGTAGGCTTGTCTCAAAAATAGTTTTTGAGTATTAAAAAATAATTGTATAAAACAAAATTAATTAATATTATTGACATCTAAAATTTCTAATTCCCGACATAAATATTTGAAACGATCTTCCGCTAAAGGTTTTGTGAAGATTTCAGCTAATTGATTCTCTATGTCTATGTATACAAGGTTTATATCTCCATTTTGTTGATTATCTCTAAGAAAATGATGTCGAATCTTGATATGTTTAGTACGAGAGTGACATATTGGATTCTTAGTCAAATTGATAGTGCTAGTGTTGTCACAGAAAATGGGTATGTGTGTGTATAGTAAGCCAAAGTCTTCTAAGGTTTGCTTTATTCATAAAATTTGTGCACAACAACGTCCTACGGCGATATACTCAGCCTTAGTTGTTGATAATGTGACAGAATTTTGTTTCTTGCTAAACCAAGATGCTAAAGCTTTGCCTAGGAAGTGACATATGCCGTTGGTACTTTTTCTATCTACTTTGCGTACGTCCAGCAAAATCAGCATCCGAATAACTACTTAGGTCAAACGATGTGGTTTTGGGATACCATAAGCCGACATAAGAAGTACTTTTAAGGTATCGAAAGATACGCTTAACCGCGCACATATGTGATTCCTTAGGATTGGCTTAAAAACATGCACACAAGCAAACACTAAACATTATATCAGGTCGACTAGCAGTTAAGTAAAATAAACTACCAATCATACCTCAATACTTACATATGTCGACATGTTTGCCTTGTTCATTAATATCAAGCTTGGTTGAAGTTGCCATCGGAGTGCCAAGTGGTTTGACTGCTTCCAGATCGAACTTTTTTAATAAATCTTTTATGTACTTGGCTTGATTTATGAACGTGCCATTGTTGGTTTGTTTGATTTACAGTCCGAGAAAGGATTTTAGCTCTCCCATCATGCTCATCTCAAACTCATTCTGTATATACTTTAAAAATTCTTGACAAAGAGATTCATCAGTAGATCCAATACATAAATTTGAATCAAAAGAAGATTGCCATTAAAAGACTTTATAAACAATGTAGTATCAACCTTCCTTTTTGAAAAGCCGTTATCAAGTAGAAAAGAGCTTAGACGATCGTACCAAGCACGATGGGCTTGTTTCAAACCGTATAATGCCTTCTTCAACTTGAAAATATAATCAAGATTTTTGAAATCAGTAAAACCTGAAAGTTGAGCTACATAAACTTCTTCTTTTATAAAACTATTCAAAAATGCACTTTTAACATCCATTTGAAATAACTTAAAATTATGAAAACATGCAAATGCATATAACATGCGAATGGATTCTAATCTCGCAACAGGGGCATAAGTCTCATCGTAGTCGATACCTTCTTCCTGATTGTATCCTTGAGACACAAGTCAAGCCTTGTTAGGAGTCACTAAGCCATTCTCATTCAGTTTATTTCGAAATACCCAGCGGGTGCCAATGACCGGATGATCAATGGGCTTGGGAATAAGTTCCCAAACTTGATTCCGTTCAAATTGGTTCAATTCCTCTTGCATAGCATCTAACCAAAAATTATCTCTACATGCTTCTTTAATATTTTTGAGTTCAAGCTGTGAAATAAATACAAAACAGGAAGCTATATCTTTACTAGAGGAACGAGTACTTATACCCTTGGTAATCTCACCAATTACCAAGTCCTTTGGATGGTCTGCAAAAAATCTCATTTCTTTTGGCATATCCTATGGATTGCTGGTTCCGACTTCTGGTTCTGTACGTAATTTACTTGGAGACTCAGCTGGTGCTTTGTGTGAGGGTTCTACAGGAGCAGTATTAGGTGTACTTATGTCTTCATCATCATCATCAACAGAATGTTGATTGAGTTCGTTAAATTTAACATTTATTGTTTCTTCGATGATCATGGTTCTCTTGTTGAAGACTCTGTATCCTTTGCTTTTTGCCGCATAGCCTAAAAATATACCTTCATCGGCCTTTTCGTCAAAATTTCCTAAATTATCTTTAGTATTAAGAATAAAGCATTTACAACCAAATACTTTGAAATAAAAAATAGAGGGAGTTCTATCAAACCATAATTCATAGGGAGTCTTCTTCGATATAGGTCGAATTAGAACCCTATTGAGAACATAACACACTGCATTTATAGCTTCAGCCCATAGGTATTTAGGTAGACTAAACTGATTTAACATTACTCTAGCTATTTCGGATAGAGTCTTATTCTTACGTTCCACAACTTTATTTTGTTGTGGAGTCCTAGGGCAAGAGAACTCATACAAATAACCGTGTGTGTCACAAAATTGCTTGAACTCTACAATTTTAAATTCGTCGCCATGATAGCTTCGAATACGAGTGATCATGAAACCCTTTTCATTTTGAACCTTCTTGAAGGTGACGAATTCTGATAATGCATCGTTCTTGCGTACAAGAAAATATACCCACGTGTATCTAGATAAATCATCTACTATTATAAATGCATATAAATTACCACCTAGGCGAGCAATTCTACTAGGTCCAAATAAGTCTATATGCAACAATTGTAAAGATCTAGTGGTACGTACAACGTTCTTGGACTTAAAAGCGGATTGGATAGCTTTGTTCTTTTCACATTCGCTACATACCGTATCATTCTTGAAAGAAATGTATGGTAAGCCTCGTACCAGTTTCTTTGTGGATAGTCTTGAAATTGTGTCCATGTTTGCATGACCGAGTCTCATGTGCCATAGTTGACTCTCATCACTTTTGGCCATCAAGCATCTACCTGCTTTGTTAGTATCTTCTTACAGATATAAAACATATATATTGTCTTCCCTGATACCTTCAAAGATAGTACTACCTATTGAGCTATTAACTTTAGTACATTTGTCTTTGACAAGGTTAATGCCATAACCGTGATCAGCTAAATGGCTTATGCTGAGAATATTATGTTTTAACTCGGTAACTAGACAGACATCTTTAATCACAGGGTTAGGAGCCTTACCAATATTACCAATACCAATTATGTACCCTTTCAAATTATTACCGAAGGAGACGTATCCTTCTTTCTTCTTCGACAGTGTTACGAATAATGAAGCATCACCGGTCATACGCCGTGAGCAACCGCTGTCGAAGATCCATTTGCTTCTAGCATGTGAAGGGCGTTTCACCTACAAAAGAATTTATAGATAAAAACTTTGGTACCCATTTCTTGTAGGGTCCTGGAATGTTAGTTTTTAGTATCCATGCACAAATCTTCAAATCAACTAGCTTTCTAACTCTATATGAAGAAAAAATATGGCCAATGGTGCCACAATAGTGACATCTAGCATGCTGAGTGTTGAAAGCAGAATGCTGTACATTATTGGTAGGTCTAGGTTTTCTAGTGTAAAAGAATGCATGCCTATTTGTCTTTTTGGGTAATGGTTTGATTTGGTTAGGTTTGACAGTGTTGGGTTTGACCGTGTTCCGATGATTCGGTAAGTGACACGTGTTAGGGTAGCAAGCAGCAACTTCAGGCTATTTTTCTATCCTAATTTCCAACTTTTTGGAGGTGTCATATAACAAGCTATATTTAGCAGTGAGTGCATCATTTCTAACAGTAGCTTGCTGGAGACTTTTATTCTCTTTGAGTAATCTTCCTCTAATTAGGTAATGGTCTTGTCCTTCTCTTCGGATAGTCTTTGGGTCTCGTGTAATAACAGCTTAACAGAAGAAAGCTCACCTTTCTCACTAGAACAATTACTACTTCTAACCTTAGCTAGTAGGTCGGTAAGTCTTTCTATTTTACCTTTGTACTCTTTGAGTACCTTCTTAGAGGTTTGATATTTACTATACAGTCTTCTGTAATCTCCTAAGAGGCCAGTAAAGGCTTCTCCTAGTTGCTCAAAGGTAAAATCATCATAAGTATCAAACAGGGGGTTAGTGGTTACCTGATCGTACGCCATCAAGCATACATTTGCAGCATTATCTGATTGCTCGTCTTCTGAGTTGCTAGCTTTACTTTCATGCCATATGCTTGTATTGGCATATCTTCGGGACGTAGACTTCTTCAGGTAGCCCTTGTCATATTTGCTATTCTTTTTGGTTGATGATGATGCTGTTGGACAATCTTTCCTCATGTGTCCTTTCTTCTTATAGCCATAGCAAATAGGATCTTCATCGTTGTTATTGCTGTTGCTGTTGTTGTCCTTTGTTCTTCTGTTGAATCTCATAAACTTCTTAAATTTTCTCACCATAAGAGCTTAATCCTCAGTGTCAGAGTCACTATCGTCAAAATTATCTTCTACAGTTCTTTTATGTTGAGCCTTGAAAGCGATCGACTTCTATGACTTCTCCTTTGGTGCAACATCTTCAAAGTCTTGAAGTTCCAGCTCGTGAGTGAGTAGATTACCCATGAGTGTTTCAAGAGACATTGTTGAGAGCTCGTTTCCTTCAATAATTGATGTAGCCGTTGAAATCCAATTCTTCGTGATAGCTCGTAGAAGTTTGCGAATCTTCTCATGGTTACTGTAATCCTTGCCTAATGATGACAGAGGATTTACAATATTCAGGAATTTCATAAACATCTGGGTGACAGATTCATTTGGCTTCATCTTGAATGTCTCATACTCCTGAGTAAGTCTGCTAATCTTTGACTCCTTGACTTGCGTCGTACCTTCGTGGGTTACTTCAAAAATTTTCCACACTTCATTTGATGTACAAGTAGACATCCTGTTAAATTCATTCCTGTCTAAGGCACAGAATAAAGCATTAATAGCACGTGCGTCAAGACTGACCTTTTTTTCATCCTCAGTATATTTATCATATGGTTTTTCAACCAAAACATCTTCAACAAGAATACGAGAAGGCTTTTTGTAGCCATCAACAACTATAGACCATAAGTTAAAGTCTAGAGATTTCAAGAAGAAACTCATCCATGTTTTTTAATAGGTATAATTTGTACCATCAAACAGAGGAGGTTTGTTTGTGGCTTGGCCGTCACTTGTGAACTTCACAGTTGCCATGTGTTGTGCTGTGATCTATGTAACAATTAAGAATAGTAAAATTATAACTGCAATATTACCTTACTTTATCTGTATAACCCGCTTTGATACTAATTGTAGGAACGAAATTGTAAAGCACAATACTCTAAAGGGGGGTGAATAGAGTAGGCAGCGAAATATAGCTAATTTAAAAAGTTAGCAGCAAGATCACATAGAAATATATATATCACAAGTAAATAACTGTAAAAGCAGAGATAAGAAAGTAAATGCAAAGACGACGATGTATACTGGTTTCCCTCTTATGAGAACTAGTCCGGTCGAAAGAACTCTAGCTTCCAGTTGAATCCACTATTGGAAAATTCCACAAGTTTTCATATGAAGTCCTTGCAACTTCTACAAACGTGATCTTTGATTCGAAGTACTCGACCAACTTCAATTGTGAAGAGTTTTTCTTCAATCATGTCTCTGATTACAATCGCTATAAAGCTTTTAGACCGTACCGTACTGGCAAATCGACTAGAGGATTGTAACTGGCTTGGAATGTGAAAATTAAAGCTTAGAACTCTTTGGAATAGAACAGTAGGCTTTAGAGAGAAGAGATGAAAGTGAATGAATGTATGAGTGTATTGAAATGATCAAAATCCTTCTCTATTTATAGTTTTTTTCAAAGGCAAAACTTTGGCAAAATTCGGGTAGAACTCTACGAGAAAATCTCGGTAGGATCCATAATTGCAGGGAGACCAAGTTCAAAAAGCAACGTTCACTAACCGAACTCTGGCCGAGTTCTGTCAGGGTTGATCAGGGTTTTTGTAATTTTATTTGTGGGCTTTTTGAAATTATTTTATGCAGTTAGGAGCTTTTTGTAAATTGGGGCCATTTTTCAAAACATGAGATATTTTTGAAAATATTTTTAGGGTAGCCTATTTGCCAGTACGACTCGGTGTACAATGTATTCCTAAACTCAATAAAAGTGAAAATTACATTGCATAAAGAAAATACAGACTTGAGTGGCAAACACAGCTTCGGTCTTGAACAGAAAGTATCCAAGAGTCCAAAACATCTTTAAATAGTCCATATACCGAGACAGAGTTTGATCAATTATTAAAATCAGATTTGACCATGACCAATGGGCCAACAAGGGATTCTTTCTTAGTGCATCCATGGATAGAATTGCCTATTCTGGCACAGAATTGGCATATACGTGGTAGCCTTTCATACTTGATAGTAATCTCTTCCATGGTAATACCATCTACATTCATAGGGTATAGTTTCTTTAAAGGTTTAGATATGTCCATAAGCACTTTGACACGGGCGAAGGTTTTCCATTGGATCTCGTCTGCCATGGTAATGGTCCTGGCTGTCCCAGTCGTCTATGTCGTTCTAGACACAACTACACGGTCGAGAAACTTCGAAGGAATTCTATGTAGTTGTATCCAGAGGTCGGGCTTTTGAAACATGTATTCTTCAGGTAATTTTCCCGGATCGTACTTCTCGATTACGAGTAGTTCATCATTGATACTCCATGGGGCATCTAGCAAAATCCTGTTAACTTCCTCTGGGGATTCTAGCCTCACTAAGTGTCACGCCCCGCTCCCGTAGGAGCGATCGTCCTCGCTAAGACGTGATGCCGCACGAGCCTATATTGCGCTTGTGCAAGGCAGTTTTATAACAGCCGATTACATCGGCGGCGACGGGATCGTCGCACAGAAGTCTCAAGCAGAAACATTGAACATGTAGCGGAATTTAAAATCAAAACACAAGTTATTCAAAAGAACTCTTTATTGATATTGAACAATCAGATTACAATAGGCGCAAGCCATGATTATAAGTCTCTCGTGCTCACTTTTCTCTCATTTTTACAAGTCACTCTGCTCTCTCTCATCTCTCGATACAATGCTTGAGCCAGCGGAAGCTTCGGAAGGCGACGTCCATACATTATGTCCCGTATAAGTCTTGAATCCATGCGGCCGCACGCTTTGAATCGCCAAAGAACTCCGTGCCTCGACGCATCCAAGCGAGCTCTGTGCCACGAGCTTCTACCTGCGCCTGCACATAAAAACTATGTGGGTGTCAGTACTCAACTGTACTGGTGGAGTGAGCTCCTCGCCCACCCATACAAAACCGACACATTTATTTTACTTTTGTGCAATACAAGCCCCTTTACGATTGTCTTTCTAGTCTTGCCTTAGGATCGATTTTATGACAGATGCCTCGGCATACTTGTGTCTGAGGACCGTCTTGTGCTTGCAACAACAACGTTAACTCATACTCTGCCTCTAGACCCCTTCTCGTGTCAACAACGTTAACTTATCAAGTCGTATTTGCCTTACGGTCAAAATCAGAGACACAACTACTCGATAGACCCCATTTCCGTATGACCGTGCTACCTCCTTGAGGCAGTACCTCACCACTTACTGACTCACCCATACTTGTGTTGTGACAGCGCAGCCGTGCCTCATAATTGAGGTCGTGCCCAACAATTCAACATAACTTCACCCAATTTGCCCTACGGCCCTTCTCGACTTAACTCGCGACAATTCAAGTTTGACTTATGCAAATCTATGCCAACGACTTAACACTCGACGCCACATCTCGTGCCGAAGCACGTGTCTTCACTTAGCCAAACCTTAGGCCTCATAATACTTTCGGTGTAACCGAGCACATATTTCATAACTCAAGTCATACCGTGCTTACATTTTCTTTGTTACGACCGACACCGTGTATGCGAATTCGCCGCTTAGCACGCCAATTATCTATATAAAAGGTCACTGGCACGACAAGCCATTATGGACATAGCCTGGCAATCGGGACCCTTGCACCGCAGGTTGCGATCCCCGATGTAAGTCCCCGAACTACCAATTGCCTATTACCCAGCTCGGCTATATCGTGTTTCCTCCTAGGCCGAGTCGGTCCCATGGCCCCGGGTTGCCGCTCGAAGAAACATTGTCCTTGTCGACAAGTTGTCCATGACCACGCACCTACGAGACATCTAGACTCACGTAAATGCATGGCCTAATTTGTTGGTACGACTGGAACTATACTTAGCAACTCGTGCTCTGAACCATACTTTGTATGACGTGCATCGGGATCATGAGACTCCCAACCAAGGGACCGCCTCATACTTCTTAACGTGGATAGGAACGTGAGACTCCCAACCGAGGGACCGTCTCATACTTCTTAACGTGGATAGGAACGTGAGACTCCCAACCGAGGGACCGCCTCGTATACCAGGGAACGACTACTGCATAGCCTTCCAACTTAACTTGAACCAAACGTGTTCCTTAAATGCCATTGACCGTGGCTAACTTTACATCATGCCGACCGTGGCTCGTGCCTTAGACAGACCTTGTTCTCTAGGCGACTCTGTCGCTCAAGTCATATAAGTTATACAACGAGCCTTGATCTCGAGGGACTATACGACTTGACAACCGCAGATAGAGTGGGACAGTGCTAGAAATGGCTTTGATAGCCCAGCACAACTCTTGCCTAACTTATTCGGGCAATGACTCGACGAGCAAAGGCTACGCCGAGCTTCACAATCGAGGGAACGTGCTGTGCACGCGTTCGACTTGAACAACCAAGTTCTCGGGTGCCTAGACTTAAGCTAAAAGCCGTGCAAGACGACTTAACTCACGGGACATTTAAAGGCTATGCCAAGTCTTGGACGACGGGACCGTGCATGCTTTATTAAGCATTCATACGGGCGACGCCTATGACTTAGGCCAATTCAAGCGTTGGGGCAAAACGATGGGACCGTTCATGCTTTATCAAGCATTCACGCGGGCAACGCCTATAACTTAGGCTAATTCGAGTGTCGTGGCAACTTAGCAATTTAAACCAACTTCCTTCTTCCAAGCCACGGGACAAAGGATTCGAGTGTCACTTTAAAAGCACGCTGAACACACTTCTAAGACGGCCGTGGGACCTTTTCCAAGTTTTAGCATTTATCGACCGTCGGGATTATTCTCTTAGCTATGTGCGTTCGTAGCTTTTATATTAGCCTACTTGTGCAAGTTAAAAACATGCAAGTTATTATGTGAAGGCTAAGATGAGGCAAGTTCACCGAAACTACCCTACCTGAGCGATATCTCCGAGCAAGCCGTTGCAAGGCTAAGTTCGAACGTCGTCGGTGTTTCGATCCCTCCGATTGACTGAACGGGACGGGGCACTATATCATACACCACTCAGAACAAGTCTTATCCTCGAGACTTTCCTGAAGGCAAGCCATCCTACCATTTCTATGGCCAAGACTTAATTGTGCCTAGACACGGAGCTATAACCGTCATGCGAGGTACGCCATAACTTATCATGTACACTCCGCCTACGCGTTACTTCGATTCCAAGCCACGCTCGTACTACTTTCATTCTTTTTCTTTAACACGATCTCAAATCCTCGACACTTTCCATTCCCCAGGTCTCACTAGAACTCAACGTATCACTTGGCCGGATCGTGTACGCATTCCAGGCGTCCCCAAAATACATGCATTCAGCCAAGCCGCATGATAGAGAATTCGTCGTTCTCACTCGAGTCGTATCGTACAAATACTCAAGCATCCCTGAAATATATGCATGTCAGCCGAATCTCGTGAGGGGTATTCCTATACTCTTGATTCATACTATCCATCCATGCCAATCCTCAAGATCAATCTTTCGATTGCTAACTCTTAAAACATGTGCGTCTCGCCTAACCGCTAGGCCATTTCTCAAGGCTAAGACAATGTCAGGATTGGAATCATAGTTCTCCAACAATAATGCCAATACTGATCCTAAATCCTAGGGTCAAACCAAAGTCAATAATACGGGATTTTTTACCCAAGCTCGCGTCTCAGATTTCTAAACATCGAGCACGATCACCTAATTCGCATCAAAGCACTCGTTGCGCATATTCGATTCTATTTTAATTCACCAACTCTAACCAATTCATGTATTCGATCACGAGGTCATCTAGCTCGACAATATGTTGTGCCCTAATCTCTCGTGAGTCCGATTATCTATGGTGGTTCATGAATCACCACGCAACGCTCCCGCGGAATAATTATTCTCATCGGGGCATAACTCTTGCCCGAGTCTAGACTAATTCATTCTCAATACGCGGATTGGACCTACTCAATCCTCAAGTTCGATCGTCAAGCACACTGAGTCGTTCTCAAGTCTACCTTCGCGTCAAACCACAAGTCGATGCATACAAATTGCCACGCCATACAAGTTCGATCACCCCCGCTGTATGAATCACCATACCAGCGCTCACGCGGAGTGATCGCCCTAATTGGCGTGATGCATGTGCGAGGTTGGAGTTGCGCTCGCATAAGACAAGAACGTCAACGTTGTGGTTATCGACGAAGCAAATCCAAACATATCATTTTCATCCAAATCAAGATTCCAATTTGATAGTCTGACCGTCATTCATTTAACTAGAAAATCCTCGAGCCACGTCTATATTTTCCTCGACACATTTTAATATCCCGAGTATAGCATCCAGCAGAATAATGACATTTTACACGATCATCATTCCTCGAATCAGAGTACCCCCAAGTTATTGCACATCGATCTTTGATACGTCTCAATACCATTGATGATGTACGTAACCTGACGATCTTCCTTTTGCAACGAACTTTGAGTCGTGCAACGGATGCTATTGTCCGATCTGGATATACTACGATTCCATTCGATCGAATCCGAGATCACATGTGCGATCCTCTAGACTTCCTCGATCAAGACATTCATTTCTATTTATCGTTCTGAATCATTTTCTAACTCGCGTTGCCCATTCACAAGTTGTTCGAACGATATCTCGTTCGGGACATTCGAAGTCACGACCAACTAAGCGTGACGCGTTCTAAGGCTCTGCACGATCGCATCGTCTCACCGACATACTCGTGTTACCTCTAATCCCTAATTTTTACTTGAATGATTTCTAAGACAAACCATACACCACTCGGATTCGAGCCATCCGATCTAGTCCTCAATCATGTTCGCACCACTCACTAATACATCTTTTAGATTAGTTCGACGAATCTCTAGCGTAATCACTCACGTCGTATTGACGCACTAAGTCGTTCGCACTATTCCTCAAAATCCAAACCAATCTTTCGAGTACACCTAAGCGCTAGTCCGATAGCATTCCTATCGATATACACTCTAAGTGTATCTCCGTTCCCGCCCGAGCGATACTTGATATTGCTCGTGACTCGATTGCACCAAAAAGTCGAGGTACATGACACGCGACACAACTTAGCCAAAAGGCCATGCGCATAGCCATCCCGTGCGGACAATACTCGAGTTTGCACACTCATTTGCTAATGTCGACGTAGGACTAGTTGGACACGCACGCGACTTGCTAACTTGCTAACTTTAGTACATGTTTTCTATCAAGTCAAGTTTGACACCGTTTGGCACAAAGGCCATTGCCTATTGATGCGTTCAATTGAACGCTTGAACGAGCTTTTGAAAATATTTAGACTTATTGTATGGACATGCCGAGGGACATTCGAGAGAGAGCGCACACTTCTTTTTCCAACGACGAGCCTTCAAAACTAAGAGATCGACATGAAGTCCAAGGACGTAAAGCCGTGCTCTGATGCCATTATGTCACACCCCGCTCCCATAGGAGCGATCGTCCTCGCTAAGGCGTGATGCCGCACGAGCCTAGATTTCGCTTGTGTAAGGCAGTTTCATAACGGCCGATTACATCGGCGGCGACGGGGTCGTCGCACAGAAGTCGCAAGCAGAAACATTGAACATGCAGCAAAATTTAAAATCAAAAAATAAGTTATTCAAAAGAACTCTTTATTGATATTGAACAATCAGATTACAATAGGCGCAAGCCATGATTACAAGTCTCTCGTGCTCACTTTTCTCTTATTTTTACAAGTCACTCTGCTCTCTCTCATCTCTCGATACAATACTTGAGCCAGCGGAAGCTTCGGAAGGCGACGTCAATACATTATGTCCCATATAAGTCTTGAATCCGTACGGCCGCACGCTTCGAATCGCCAAGGAACTCCGTGCCTCGACGCATCCAAGCGAGCTCCGCGCCACGAGCTTCTGCCTGCACCTGCACATAAAAACTATATGGGTGTCAGTACTCAACTGTACTGGTGGAGTGAGCTCCTCGCCCACCCATACAAAATCGACACGTTTATTTTACTTTTGTGCAATACAAGCCCCTTTACGATTGTCTTCCTAGTCTTGCCTTAGGATCAATTTTATGACAGATGCCTTGGCATACTTGTGTCTAAGGACCGTCTCGTGCTTGCAATAACGTTAACTCATACTCTGCCTCTAAACCCCTTCTCGTGCCAACATCGTTAACCTATCAAGTCGTATTTGCCTTACGGCCAAAATCAGAGGCAACTACTCGATAGACCCCATTTCTGTATGACTGTGCTACCTCCTTGAGGCAGTGCCTCGCCACTTACTGACTCACCCATACTTGTGTTATGACAGCGCAGCCGTGCCTCATAATTGAGGTCGTGCCCAACAATTCAACGCAATTTCACCCAACTTGCCCTACGTCCCTTCTCGACTTAACTCGCGACAACTCAAGTTTAACTTATGCAAATCTATGTCAATGACTTAATACTCGACGTCACATCTCGTGACGAAGCACGGGTCTTTACTTAGCTAAACCCTAGGCCTCATAATACTTTGGGTGCAACCGAGCACATATTTCATAACTCAAGTCATACCGTGCTTATACTTCCTTTGTTACGACCAACACCGTACATGCGGATTCGCCGCTTAGCACGCCAATTATCTATATGAAAGGTCACTGGCACGACAAGCCATCGTGGACATAGCCTGGCAATCGGGACCCTTACACCGCAGGTTGCTATCCCCGATGTAAGTCCCCGAACTACCAATTGCCTATTACCCAGCATGGCTATATCTTGTTTCCTCCAAGGCCGAGTTGGTCCTGTGGCCCTGGGTTGCCGCTCGAAGAAACATCGCCCTTATCGACAAGTTGTCCATGACTACGCACCTACGAGACATCTGGACTCACGTAAATGCATGGCCTAATTTGTTGGTATGACTGGAACTATACTTAGTAACTCGTGCTTTGAACCATACTTTGCATGACGTGCATCGGGATCGTAAGACTCCCGACCGTGGGACCGTCTCATACTTCTTAACATGGATAGGAAAATGAGACTCCCAACCGAGGGACCGCCTCATACTTCTTAACGTGGATAGGAACGTGAGACTCCCAACCGAGGGACCGCCTCATATACCAGGGAACGACTACTGCATAGCCTTCCAACTTAACTTGAACCAAACGTGTTCCTTAAATGCCATAGACCGTAGCTAACTTTACATCGTGCCGACCGTGGCTCGTACCTTGTTCTCTAGGCGACGCTGTCGCTCAAGTCATATAAGTTATACGACGAGCCTTAATCTCGAGGGACTACGCGACTTGACAACCGTAGATAGAGTAGGACAGTGCTAGAAATAGCTTTGATAGCCCAACACAACTCTTGCCTAACTTATTTGGGCAACGACTCGACGAGCAAAGGCTACGTCGAGCTTCGCAATCGAGGGAACATGCTGTGCACGCGTTCGACTTGAACAACCAAGTTCTCGGGTGCCTAGACTTAAGCCAAAAGCCGTACAAGATGACTTAACTCATGGGACATTTAAAGGCTATGCCAAGCCTTGGACGACGGGACCGTGCATGCTTTATTAAGCATTTATGCGAGCGACGCCTATGACTTAGGCCAATTCAAGCGTTGGAGCAAAACGATGGGACCGTTCATGCTTTATCAAGCATTCACGCGGGCGACGCCTATGACTTAGGCTAATTCGAGTGTCGTGGCAACTTAGCAATTTAAACCAACTTCCTTCTCCCAAGCCACGGGACGAAGGATCCGAGTGTTACTTTGAAAGCACGCTGAACACACTTCTAAGACGGCTGTGGGACCTTTTCCAAGTTTAGCATTTATCGACCCGTCGGAATTATTCCCTTAGCTATGTGCGTTCGTAGCTTTTATATTAGCCTACTTGTGCAAGTTGAAAACGTGCGAGTCATTATGTAAAGGCTAAGATGAGGCAAGTTCATCGAAACTACCCTACCTGAGCGATGTCTCCGAGCAAGCCGTTGCAAGGCTAAGTCCGAACGCCGTCGGCGTTTCGATCCCTCCGATTGACTTAGTGGGACGGGGCACTACAATAAGAATGATCCAACATCAATATCTAGTTCAAAAACCTGGATTGCCTCGACCGTCTTCTATATTTTGGAGAGGATGGTTGCTACCGACCGTATGAATCAGCATATGGTGTAAGGTATGACAACAATAGTAGAGGCCCAGTGATGAGGGATCTTATTGTCTCTAGCCGAAAGGGCGATCATCCCTGCAGGGCCATGGCAGTTGAAGAGGGACGCCATTTTCTCCGCAGCCTTCTTGTTGGAGGACATGTTGCTGGTTGAGGGGAAGCAAGGGAGACGAAGATGGATGAGGTGCTGAGAATAATGGAGGGGAGAGCAAGGGAGGCGAAGATGGATGGTGCTGAGAATAATGAAAGGGAGACGAAGAGGGGAGAGGTGGAGTGTGGAGAGGAGGAATAGTAGAGGGATAGGTGAGGGGATGAGGGGAGTGGGAGTGGTGGTTGGCTGGAGGGGAGAATTGGAGGACGATGAGAGAGCGGAGGTGCCGACGGGGAGAGTAAACATTAGGGTTTAGGGGAGAGCAAACCTTAAGGTTTATGGAGCATTAGTTTATTTGGTTTATTCAGTTGAATTATTTCTAAACGGATTTGGCCCAAAGTTAAAATTGTGATTAAATTATATTTAAAATATATAATTTTTATACACACGTTTGTTATATTCAAATTTGAGCCCAAAGTTAGGCTACTTATTAAATTACTAAATTTGGGCTTCAAAACACTTGCATATAATTATTCTTTTCAAAATATATACATTTTTAATAATAAATTATTTAAGAATGGAAGGTATTTATATAATTGTTATTCGGTTTTCTATATTGGACTGGAATCGAAATGAAAACAAAACTGAAACCAAATTAAAAAAAATCGTATTTTCATAACAGAAATATAACCAATTTTTTCAAAGCGAACCACGTCTCTTATTCGAATCGCTTGATTCAATTCCAAAACTGAATAATGCTCACCACAATATCTATGATTATACTATAAAATCAAAGGTGTTTAAGTATATGCACATGTCAAATTTTATAGAGTATATATAGTATAAAATAAGGCCACATAAAATAATTTTAACTTGTTAGAGTTATATGTAGGTGTAGATGAAAGAAAGATGGATGAGCAATTGACCGACAAATGTTTGGAAGTTCCATTCCCATCATTTATATATATTTATCCACCTGTCTGTGAACGAAAAATGTGGAGGATGTTATAGAGATCGAGATGAGTCTTCGACATCTATCAGAGATCGTGCATTCATTACACATGTAGCCGCATTAGCAGGAACCCATATGGTAGAACATAGCATCGCCTGTGCAGAAGCATCCCCACTCCTTGGTTAATTGCTGCCACATGGCAGCATCTCCTTATAGGTCGCGTGAACATGCATCCACATGGATGCATCTTCTTTAACCACGTGCAAACATGGGTTAAGTAACTCTACATGAAGTCTGTTCTTGCATGACAATGCTTTCTGCGAGAAGTCTTTTTCTAAGGGACAATCCTTCCCGCGAGTCTTCAGCAGTAACTATTTTTGAGACATTTCGGGTATAAATAGTCTTGATTTTTGTGTTTCAAGACAAAGCATACGCAGAGGGCATCCACAACATTTTAGCCACCTTATAATCTGCAGCCAAAGCTACTTATTTAGAGAATCCTTTGCCCAACAATGTTTATGTGCATAGAAGGACTTCTGAAAGTATGTCAGATCGTCAACAGAGTAGAAAAATCACGCATTGGTTCGATCTCCATCATCCTATCTCTCCAGAATCTCAACTTGGTTCATAATTTTTCATTTCAAAACTTTTGTCATCAATTTTGAGTTGTAATAAATTCTTAGTTTTTCAAAAAGTGCCTTATTAAACTTTTTCTTTCTTTCCAAAAACACATATGTGTTAGGGGCCTACCACGCTTTTGCTGCGCCACTCAGTTGTAGTTAATCAAATTCCCTAACTAATCTACACTATTATTCATCTAGTCATCACTCTTATTCATCACTACATTGTGTCATTCTGAAAATCAATAGAGTAATCTTGAGGATTAGAGCACCTGATCCAATGGTAACCTTTGAGAATATCAAAATTTGGATAGATTTTAAAGTTTTATGGATCGTAGGGGATCACTTAGGTAGTATGTACTCCAATGGTTGTCCTTAACTGACCCCCTTAGCAATTGCTTATTAATATATTATATATGTTATAAATTTTATATTAGTTTTTTTGGTCAAACTATATATATATATATATATATATATATATATATATATATATATATATATATATATATATATATATATATATATATATATTTTTTTTTTTTTTTTTCAAACTATATATATATATATATATATATATATATATATATATATATATATATATATATATATATATATATATATATATATATATATATAATTTTTTTTATATTATATTATAAAATATATATATATATATATATATATATATATATATATATATATATATATATATATTTTATAATATAATATAAAAAAAATTATATATATATATATATATATATATATATATATATATATATATATATATATATATATATATATATATATATATATATATATATATATATAAACCAGAACCTGAGAATATATTCATATAAAGGCGCAAAATGTCGTAACCTTTATAAAGAAGAGAGCCAAAACAATGGCCAAAAAAGGAAAAGTAAAGGAGTAGGGAGGAAGGACCAGCCGCCGCTCTCCCAACCAAAACCATCGCCGGGGGTCTAAATCAGCAAGAAGTACCAAAAATATGGCCGGGTGTGTTTGCAGTGTTTGCTAATTTTGCTGATCTGTCTGTGCGCCTCTCTGATCAGTTGATTTGAAGTGTATTGGTGGCCTTCATATCTGAATTTGTTGCGGTTCTTCCAAATCACCAACGGGATGGCGGCTGCAATGCCATGAGAGGCCATGCCCCTGGACGTCAGGAGATCATTGAAGCCCCTACCGCCAAACTCTGGCTGCACTTGTGGGAGAAGGCGTTCCAAACGAGCGTAGCTAGGTCACCAGACCTAAGCATGTGATCCACATTTTTAGAACTACGCTCTGAGCAACAGTGACTTGCTGATGCTAGGCTGAAGCCGATGGTGGTGAGAGCGTCATCCGTGGGGAGCTTCTTGCGTTGCGCACTCTAGATCAGAAATGACCATTTTTTGGGAATACATCTCTACCAGAAGGGACCAGTAATGTGGGAGGTGCTTTCGGACGTCTATGAAGAAGGCAATCTCTGAGCTAATTCTCGAACCACGTTTCTAGCAGAAGCCGAAGACGAATGAGAGGCAAACAGTTTCTAGCAGAAGCTAAAGAGAAAGAGCTGTGGGCCGAAAGGGACCACCTCAAAGAGTCAGGGACTATGCCAACTTCCAAGCCCGAAGCAGCGAGACCAGCCGCATCCTCTTCCCCAATCCAATCCTGAACCCTCTCCCAGTCCCACCCGTCCACACTGGTGCACAGATCTCTGATAATGCTGTTGGAGGGTGCTTCCGGACGTCTACGAAGAAGGCAATCTATGAGCTAATTCTCGTGAAATAGGGATGATTCTCATGTGCCAAGCCGAAGACGAATGAGAGGCTCGGCGAGACTATGACAGCCGGGTGTGTATACTTGAAGTATCTGGCCTTCATGAACCGAGGCTATAGTGATCGGTTCTCTCGGAGCTTCTACCATAACTTCATCGAGCAAGCGTCCACTACCTGAGCCAACCTGCAGAAATCGAGTCCTTCCTCGACCGTGGGCTTGGCCATTGTGTCCCAACTGGCCCAGTAATATTTATCTTTGCCATCGTTGTGTCCCCAAAGGAAGTCGGCAAACAGTTTTTCAATGGAAGTGGGGACCTTCTTCGGAGGAGAGCAGGCCGCTAGTGTGTATATAGGGATGAAAGAGAGCACATGCTGAATCAGAATCATCTTCCTGCCAGGAGATAGAATCGTGTTGTGCCATCCTTCAATCTTTTTCTTGATTTTGCCTACGAGCCCTTCAAAAATGCCCGCATTAGATCTGCCGTACACCAGGGGGCAGCCTAAATAATTTAAAGGGGGTATGCGACAGAGAAAGATGTAATATTGGTGAGGGTAAGGGAGTGCTCTCTACTCGCGGAGTGATGGACGTAGATGACATTATTGTTAGGGTTGATACGCTGTCCAGAGCATCTGATGTATCTCTGCAGCGTGGAGTTAACCACCTCGACACTACCAATGTCACCAAAGGAGAAAATAAGGATGTCGTTGGCGTAGACAAGATGAGTGATGATCGGGCAGACGCTTGAGGTGTGGTAATGCTGAAATCTGTGTGGGCCAACCATGTTGTTCAAATTTCTGCTAAGAGCTTCAGTAGCGATGATGAAGATGGTGGAGGATAGAGGATCGCCCTGTCTGACTTCCCTACTAGATTTGAAGAAGCCATCAGTGTAACTCCCTTCCCGAAATTTTATGATATATTTTTTATTTTTTTATTTGATTAGTTTACATTTAATTTTTCTATGATCATAGGAGTTGTGACTAAGCCCACAGGTGATTTATGACATCTTGTGGTCACATGATCTCTAGATAGGGTTTATAAACATGCTATAGCTATATTATATTTTTCTATAATTTTTAGATATTTATTTATTAAAGATATATTTATTTTATTGACTTTCATGAATTACTATAAGGTCATTTGAGACTATTTTGAGACAAGTTATTTTTATTTAGGTTCTAGGAGGTTAGAAATATTTTCTAGAATATTTTAGAATTTTTCTGGATTTTTTAGAAATTTTGGGAATTTTATATAATTAAAACCTATAGAAATTATATTTTATAGGCTTTGAGAATTTACTGTGAGGTCACATGATGATATTTTGTGTTAAAAATATTTTATTTAGATTCTAAACACTTAGAAATATTTTCTAAAATTTTCTAGAAATTTTCTAGATTTTTCTGCAATTTGTTTTGATTTATTTGGACTTAAAATAATTTTTAAATAATTTTCTGAATTAAATAATTAATTATCCAATAATTCACCCAGGGGGGCCCACCTGTCGGTGCCCAGGCTGAACTGCTCTCTCTCATATATATATACTATTTTATTCGAAACCCTAATAAAATTTCAGCCGTCTTTTTTTGAGAGACTTCTAGTAGAGATCTCGACTTCCCGAAGCGATTTCCGCCAACTCCGATATGCTTTTTGTGCGCTATTTTTTTGTGGATTCGTATCGAGGTAAACTTTCTGAATATGTAATTTATTTTCGTATATATTATTCCTAAATTTCTGAAAAATTCGTAGAGTGTCGGTTCTCCGAAATTTGACACGTTTCGGTGTTTTCGAGATTCCGGGAGAACCAGAAAACGAAATCACGAACCGTTTGAAGTTTCGGAAAGCTAACACATAGCTCTACGAAATATATTTTTTCCAGAAAATAATTCTTTCATCTAGCATTTTATTTATTCTGTTGAACTCAGAATTGATCGGTTGATCACCGTTTTGGTCACGATTAGCCATAACGGCGATATCTTTTGACCAAAGCATGATTTTGTGGCACAATTGATTCCAGCGCACTCGTGGCACTGAAATCTACCAAGGTGCACTTTCAAAATCTAGAGTTCATAGCATTTGACTAAATAGTCAACGGCACGCCTCGATTTGCGTGCCATGGTTTCCAAAATTGGAAACACGACTTTTGATGGCCAAACTTGCATGCTTAGATTATATTCAGATTATTATTAGGTTAAATTAAGTTTTTAAGTAAATTATTCTAGAATTAATTATTATTATATTAGTAACCCAACTAGCCACTATTCCATGAATTTAGAACTAGAACATTAGAATTGATTTATAGTTTTCGTGCACGGTTCATGGTGCGATATGTTTTATAGGTTGACAGCTCCTAGATCGGCATCCCCTCATCCTCGACTTGTGACTACGATTTGTGCAAGGACCACATGCAAGATTCCTTGCCTCCCTCTACAGTTTAATTCCATGTTTATAGTTTTCATGTTATTATTGTATTATCATTAGATACTCTATTTGTTATAGATTTTATATGATTTATTAGCTTTCTAGTTGACTTGATTTATCTAGTTTCTACATACCGTGTTCACCAGTTTATGGTCTTGCTTGACTTGACAGTGTAGTTATACTGGACTTGACTGTGTCTTGACTGAGTCGTACCTTGTCTCACCAGTACCTTGCTTGAGTCGTGTCATAGAACGAGTACATGTAATTGAACTGCTAAATCCTTGTTATTGTTTCCTTGGCACCAGAGAGTCCACTCGGGACGAGGGTGTTTACCTTGATCTGTTTACATCCATGAGTCCATACTTGGGACGAGGATGTCGATTATTTGCACCAGAGAGTCCACACTTGGGACGAGGGTGTTGACTTGACTTACACCAGAGAGTCCACTCGGGACGAGGGTATTTACATCAGAGAGTCCACACTAGGGACGATGATGTTATACTTGTACCAGAGAGTCCACACTCGGGACGAGGGTGCCTTGCCGTGAACTAACCAGAGAGTCCACACTCGGGACGAGCGTTAGTACTAACCAGAGAGTCCACACTCGGGACGAGGGTTAGTAATTAGTTCAAACCTGCGAGTCTACTCGATGCGAGGGTTTGGTATTCCATTGATATCATGTTCGCTTGTTCATCCAGCAGTTCAGTTACGTGTAGTTGTTCTCGTATTCCAGTTCATAGTCACCTGTCAGTAGCCCCTTGTCGTTAGTTATTTGTTAGCAGTATGGTCGTAGTCTCTTGCCATGATTAAGTGCCGTTCCTTATTATATCCTGTTTATATATTATCATGCATGATTAAACTGCTAGATAGGCATGTTTATATGTATCTTGCTATGTCCTCTGAGGACCTGATGATCTCTTCAGATTTAGCGATTGCATGGAGTTAGTGGCAGAGCGGGATGGTGGATGATTGTGATACATGTCTTAGGTATTTGTTAGTGATAGTACATTGTTATCCTTTCGTGCTTTTTATTCCTTATCATGAGATATTCTGCTTATTAATTCAGTTTAGAGACTCTTGTTATACTCATGGAGTCTTATCAGACATATATGCTAGTAGGCTGCAGACCACGACCCATAGTGTCCATTCATGTTTATATACTCATTGTGGATTGAGATAGAGATTTACTTCACCATGATTAGGCCTTGACAGCATTTACGTATTCGAGTTGGGCTGGAGTCTGCTCGATACGTAGCTGGCTTGCTCACGAGCTCGCATCCGAAAAGCGGGTGCGGGTCGTGACAATCAGCCTGGCCATTGATCACGGTAGAGAACTAGGAATCGCTGATCGATCTCCACACTATGTTAATCCAAGTCTCCGAGAAACCGAAGGCCCTAAACACCCATATCATGAATTGCCAGTCAAGCCTGTCATAAGCCTTTTCCATGTCCAACTTGATGACAATGTTCCCTCCCTTGGTTGGAAATTTCATGCAGGTGATCATTTCCTGAGCAAGCAGAATATTGTCTAAAATATTGTGGCCTCGGACAAAACCGCTTTACTCCTTCGAGATAATCTTGGGAAGGATTTCGGTCATGCGATTGAAGATAATTTTGGAGATGATTTTATTGGTGAAGGTGCATAGGCTTATAGGACAAAAATCTTTGAAGGACTCCGGATTGTCTTTCTTGGGGATAAGAATGAGGTTGGTGCTGGAAATCGATTTAGGGTACCTGGCTCCTTGAAAGAAAGCTTTAACTGCTTCGTGGATGTCAGACTTGATGATGTCCCAGCATGATCTGAAGAAAATGCTAGTGAAACCATCAGGTCCGGGAGCACAATGTCCGTTCAACGCCCACACCGCTTCTATAACTTCTGTTTTCAAGGGCTGGAGAGTTAGCTAGATGTTGTCTCTCTCCTCGATAAGATTAGGGATCATCGTGAGAAATTCTACGTCCTTGACAATGTTATCTTTAGTGAACAACTTGGAGTAGGAATCAGCCGCGGCCAGGTGGATATCCTTTTGCTCTTTAAAAATGCGACCACTCTCATCGACAATTTGGTGGAGATTGAGTTGTTGTCTGCGACGTCGCACGAGTAAAAATAGCTCGTGTTCTTGTCGCCTTCTATGTCCCATGTCAGCCTGGCTATTTGTTTCCAGAATTTTGTCTCCACTTTGAGCCGAAACTTTAATAACGCTCTGGTGAGGTTAAGGGAGGCACGGGCCGCGGGCGATCTGTCACGGGTGAACAAACCATACGGGTGACGTCGTCCCTCGCATCGTGGACCACTTGGAAGATGTCGCCGAAAGCATGCTTGCTCCAATGAGAGAGCACTTTTCTAGTGGCTTTGAGTTTGGCTGCGACGCAAACAAGGGGGTCGAAGGCATCAGTGCTGCTCCAGGCGGCTGCCACAGTGTTTCTGAACTAGGGGTGGTGGCTCCAGAGGACGAAGAAGCGGAAGATCTTTTTTGATTTGATTAGATGTTTTGCTGATCTCGAGAAGAAGAGGGGAGTGGTCGGATTCAGTCGTGTTCATGTGAATAAGATTAGAGATGATGTTCATGTACGATCACAGAGGGTTGACGAGGGCTCGATCGAGGCGAGAGTATTGTCTCCTATTTCCTTCCTGCATGTTACACCACATGAATGTACTGCCGGAGAACTGAAGGGGGATAGGTGGGAGTTAAAAAAGAAGTTGTTGAAGTCCTGCATGGCTAGTGGAGGAAGGAAGGGTGCCCACCCATATTCTCTTCCCTGTTAGCGACTGCGTTGAAGTCACTCACACAAAGCCATGGGAGGTTGTTGTAGTTGTGATGAGTGTCGCTCAAATTTTCCTAAAGCTGTTTTCGTTCGATAATGTCGCAGCTCCCATGGATGGCAGATAAGAGGGACCTGTGTTGAAGCATTGGATGTTCCACCCAGCACGAGAGCGCCTATCTCGAATCATGGATGATGTCAATTTTTACATCGGCCGAATGGAAGATCCAAATATCATGACTGCCAGCGATGGCGGAGGAGAACCAAGTTGCAACTGGATGAACTGGGTTCTCTTTAGTAGGATTTTATGTTCGATAATGATAAGGATGCCGCTTTGTGAATATTCTTGAGGCTGTTAAGTCTTCTCAAGGTTGGTTTATTCGCGAGACCCCTAACATTCCAGGAAAGGATGTTAAGTATTAAGGTTGTTGGAGTGGGTGGGTTTGTCGAGTTTCGCAGCCGATCAGGTGATCCTGGCCGAAACCTCTTTTGAGTTGATTTTGTTTGATTTTTTGGAAGTTGATGTCACCCCCAGTTTTCGAATTAGGAGTATTTTTGTCATTTTCCAAGTTTTATAATTTTTAGGAATTTTATTTGATTTTATATGATTTTTAGGGATTTGTTTGATTTGGTTTGGATTTTATTCAATTTGGACTTAAGTTGGAGACCCGGGTAGTCTGGACACTAGTGGGACCCACATACTAGCTGGGCTTGGCCTACATAGCATCCTAACTAGGCTAGAAACTATAAATCCTACTTCCATGGCTTAATTAGTCATTTTAGAGGCTTAATTGGTTAATTAGAGTTAAACCGAAATAAACCGAACCAATCCGAATTCATTTCAAACCAAACCAAGTCTATTGGGTTTGGGGGCTTATTGGATCACCACCCAAACCCAATAACCCCCCTTGGCCGGCCATGAAGTGGAGCACCCCCTCCCCTTTGCTTCATCACAAAGCAATCTCTCTCTCTCTCTCTCCATTTCACTTTTTCTTCAAAGCTCTTCTTCTTCAAGCAACCCAAATTCTAGGTATGCCATTAATTCCCATTTAATTTCCTCTCTCATATTTATTTCTTCACAATAAATGAAGAGGAGCTCATTCTCCACCATTTGCCCATAGCTTTTAATAGGTTTCCTAAAAATCTAGGTTAAGGATAAATGGGGGTTTTCTTAATTAGAGGAGTATATATGTATATATATATATGTGTATATATATATATATATATATATATATATATATATATATATATATATATATATATATATATATATATATATATATATATAGATAGATAGGAAGTAGGAGTAGAAGTAGAAGAAGAAGAGCAAGCAGCAGCAGCAGCAATACCCAGCAGCAGCAGTAGCAAAACGCAGCTGCAGCAGCAGGAATACGCAGCAGCAGCAGTAGCTTAAGCAGCAGCAATAGCATTCAGCCCCCCCCCCCCCCTTTTAAGGCCCCTTTTAGCCCCTTTAAACCCCAATAACCTCCCATATATATATATATATATATATATATATATATATATATATATATATATATATATATATATATAGAATGAGAAGAAGAAGGATTAGAAGAAGTTAGAAGAAAGAGGAAGAAGGATAATAAGAAGAAGGAGAGGAGAAGGATTAGAAGAATAGGAAAATTAGAAGGGGAAAAAAGAGAAGGAAATTAGAAGAAGAAGATTTAGAAGAAGAATTGGAATTAGGAGAAGGAAGGAGAATTAGAAGAATAGGATTTAGAAGGAGAATGAGAAGCAGAAGTATAGGAAATCAATATAGGGGAGATCGAGTTAGAGGGTGAAATTGAGCACAGAGTGTCGGAATGAGTTGAAACTTGGGGGAGACCTAGATTATATAAATTAGACTTTGCGGGTAGGCTCCCGAGTTGAAATCGTGGTTGTAAGACGACGGTATCGTGCCGTACCATTGCGTATCTTAAGATGTTCAAGATATCAGCAATAGGCCGTAAGATGGACTAGACGTCCACTCTACCTAGGAAGCTTGGTAGGTAATGAATGTGTAGGCTAGTATCCTACTACCCTAAGGAGCACGGGTCGAAATACCAAGCGTAGGTAGGCTAACTTGGTATTCACCTAGGATAGAATTTACTTTTGTAAAAGGGTAAATTAGGATATTGGCCCACGGCCAAGATACGGGTTTAAGAGTCCAAGATAGACTTGGATATGGGTTGTAAGGGTTGGTAATGATTAGAAATAGTCGTCTAGACCTAGTCTTGACCTTGGTTGACCACGGTTGACTTTTTAGACCAAAAGTCAACTATGGGTCAACACTTTACCCAATTTAGTCCCAAATTCCATTAGACTTGAACGGTTAACCAAAAGTCAACTGTTAGTCACCATTGACCTAGGATTGACCTAGGATTGACCTAGAGTTGACCAGAGTTGACCAGTTGACCAAAAGTCAACTGTAAGTCAACCGTTGACTTAAACCGACCTAGATTAATTCCGTTTGACTTGCATTGACCCAGTTTGACCTAGTTAGGCCTAAAATAACTTAGATCGACCATGTACAATCTAGTTTAACCTTATTTGACCTACAATGATTAATAGGGTTTAATTTGATTTGACTTTACTTCCTAAATATAGTATTGATACGTCTTGTTCTCTATAGGTCCTCGAGACGCTGCATTGGATCTCGTTGACATATATTATCATATTACAGGCGAGTACATTCTCTGACACTTTTCCAATTTACGATGATTGTTATAATTCATATAATTAGTGTAGATATGCTTGTTCTCGATACATTGGTCACACAGATTGGTATTCATGGATCCCGACATGAGATGTTATTCCTCGTTATCTTGGTATATATTGTGCAAGCCCCTTGTAGTTCTTGTGCAGTATATGGACACCGATTCTCGAGGAGACTTGCTCCCTTCTCGTAGAATCCCGTGTCATAACGTGTCTTGCTTGGATCCACTCTACCAGTCGGGGACGGGGAGTATTGGTGTAAATATGTGGTCAAAGCCTATTGTGCACCTATTGTGCACCTATTGACTGTGAGTGTTGATCATACACCCCACGTATGATTAGCCAGGCTTGTTACTATTTGTGCAAGTTCCCAAGCCGGCCACATATTGTAGCTAGTACTCACACACCTAGATAGATGATTCTTGATTTTTGTACATGCTATGATCAGTGTTACTTGCCTTGTTTTAGCTCTAGATTTACAGCTTACCTTACCATGATACTCACATATACATACCATAATTTCTTGTATATACTCTCTATTTACAGTCTTATAGCTTTTGTCATATCTTGTGAACTGTTGTTAGTTGATTGTACTCGTTCCATCCTGACTGGATATGTTGACAAAATATTACAGATGCTGATGAGGGGGATTACAGTATCTACTACGGTCCGGATGACGTAGTGGGCTTAGACTTGGAGACCTTGGTCCAGCAGGGCTTAGCTCCGCCTGACGAGACTTTACCTATTGCTTAGTTAGAGTTATTTATACTGGACCTTGTCTCCAGTTACTTTTGAGACTGTTATATTTTGGATTGTATTAGAGACTTGGACTTGGACTTGTATATTCTTTGTGTTGGACTTGACAGGTTATATTTTATCGTCTTGTTGTCTTTATCTTTCAGTCTTTACTTTATCATCTTAGACCTGTGATTGAGCACTCATATATTATCATTGCTTGTCCTCCGTTCGGAGTTGACCATATTCTCGACAGGTTTTTGATATTATATTTAAACTGTTGTTAGAGTAGAAAACCTACAGCATTCCATGCCGTTTTTACGGTGAGGGCTGGGCGTTGTCACGTACACGTGCCCTTATAGCGGGTGCGGGTCGTGACACGTTTTAAGTGGTGGCCCACGCAGGTCCTGAAGTCACGATTAGTGCGATGTCGTGGCGGCACTCGTCTTAGAGTGTTGACTACGAGCCTGTGTTACATATAGGAGGTAGTAGGCTAAGAGTACTCAATCATAGTAGGATCTTTCCTTGCTTATCTTGCTTACCGTTTTTGATATTGATTTTGCATTCTAATTGTCCTCCTTGATATAATATTTCCCGTGCTGTATTGATTTCCTTCTTTATTTCTATCTTCAGGATGGTGCAGACCAGGTCCCAGCATCCTGAGTCCGCGGACGCGGAGAGGTCTGCAATGACTCGCGGACCTGATCCGGACACTCCTGCTGCAGTCGGGGTATCGGCAGCAGCTCTTGGGGGCGCTCCTCCGCCAGTTACGAGGGCTGACCCTGGGGTTGCTATAACTTTTTCGGTCGCAGTACCAGTGGCTGATACGGGCGCACTTCCTCCTCCTGTGCAGCGGATTCCTCTGCTAGTTGCAGACATACTTTCACCTCCACCTCCTCTGTCTACAGATTTGGGGCAGATGCTTACTTTCCTCCAGCAGATACTGGAGACTCAGAGGGCCCAGGCCGAGGCTCAGCAGAGGCAGACAGACGCGATATGTCAGGGCATAGAGGATGTCCATCAGTTGCCCCTTGCAGCCGTAGAGCAGAGGGCTCCGCATCAGGGGACGCGTACTAGGTACGGAGATATCCAGGACTTCAAGAAACTCGGGCCCCGTGACTTTAGCGGGACCGAGGGTGTGGTCTATGCAGATGATTGGCTCGAGGATATCGAGCGGCAGATGAGGGCCTCCCGCCTGGCAGACGACCTGAAGGTCGAGGCGGTAGGTTTACAGTTGCTAGATATTACGCGCACCTGGTTCAAAAACGAGCCAGCCCTAGCTGGAGAGGGCCATACTTGGGCAGAGTTCAGGCTTCTCTTCAAGGAGAAGTTCTTTTCCCCTACGGACAAGATCGACCTGGTGCGACAGTTCTAGGATCTGCAGCAGGGCAGTTTATCTGTGGAGGAGTACGCCGCAGAGTTCGGCCGTCTGAGCCGATACGCGGAGTACATGGTTCGAGACCCGGAGATCAGGGCAAGCCATTTCAGGGAGGGGCTGACTTGGGATATCAAGATCCTCATTCCCTCCTTCTATGAGACTTATACCCAGATCTACGCGGAGGCCCGCAAGGTAGAGCGGGAGTGGGGCTTGAAGCCCAAGAGGGAGCGTGATCTTTTCTCGGGGGCTACTAGCAGCGCGGGGGCTGCTAAGTGCCCTTAGCTTCATCATCGTTCTTTTCAGCATCACCAGTCGTAGGTTCAGGCCAGAGCACCGGTTCAGCAGGTGCAGCACACTCAGCAGAGGCTGGCACAGCATGGGGCTCCTTGCCACTACTGCAAGAAGCCTGGTCACATCTGGGAGGTCTGTCGGAAGAGGCTGGGCATGTGCCTCTACTGCGGGAAGGCTGGACATCAGTTGAGAGATTGTCCTGCGAACCCTCGCAGGGTAGCCCGTGGAGCGGTAGCAGCTCAGGGGGCACCGGCGAGAGTACCTGCAGTACAGTCGAGGGGTCCACTTCTGACCCAGCAGTAGCGGTTTGTACAGCACCACCAGCAGCGGGGTGATCAGGGTAGAGCCTTTGCTCTTGCAGCCGAGGAGATGGAGCCTATTGCAGATGTTGTCGCAGGTTCTATTCTGCTCGATTCTTTTCCAGCTTTAGCCTTGTTTGATTCTGGTGCTACGTACAGTTTTGTGTCTGTTTCTTTTGCTCTTAGGCACAATATTATTGCTGAGTATCTTGGTAGGACTTGCAAGATTATGACTGGGAATGGCATCATCCTGGTTAATAATGTTTGCAAGGGGCGGAGAGTTTCTTTGAGAGGCCGGGAGCTGAGTGCGTGTTTGCTCGTAATGTCACTTCCGAGTTACGATGTGGTACTCGGTATGGACTGGTTGAGCATGTACCACGCTAGCATCGACTACAGAGGGGGCAGGATTCTGTTTAGGTCGCCGGGAGAGCCGGAGTATGAGTTTACCAAGGGTGCAGCGGAGCAGGGAGATGGATTCTGCGAAGCGTTATTGGCGGGGCCGGTGTTGCCACATCCACTCATTGCTGAGTTCTTGGATGTCTTTCCCGAGGAGTTGCCCGGGATGCCGCCAGATCGTGATGTTGAGTTTTCTATAGACCTAGTGCCAGGCGCTGAGCCTATCTCCCAGCACGTCTATAGAATCAACAACAGTGAGTTAGCGGAGCTGAAGAGACAGGTCGATAAGCTAGAGGACAAGGGCTTTATTCGATCTAGTTCTTCACCTTGGGGTGCACCAGTTCTTTTCGTCCCCAAGAAGGATGGTACGGTACATCTGTGCATTGATTATAGGGCGCTCAACAACCTTACCATCAAGAACAAGTATCCTTTGCTAAGGATTGATGACTTATTCGACCAGTTGAGCGGGGCGAGGGTGTTCTCGAAGATCGACTTGCGTACCAGGTACCATCAGCTGAAGGTGAAGCGGGATGACATTTCGAAGACTGCCTTTCGGACTCGCTATGGCCAGTATGAGTATACCGTCATGCCGTTTGGGTTGACCAACGCCCCGGCGGTATTCATGAACTTGATGAACAAGGTATTTCATCAGTACCTTGACAAGTTCGTGGTGGTCTTCATTGATGACATTCTCATCTATTCGAAGACACCAGAGGAGCACGAGGAGCACCTGAGGATAGTGTTGGACACTCTCAGGAGGGAGCAACTGTATAGGAAGCTGTCAAAGTGCGAGTTCTTCTTGGATTGCGTGGAGTTCCTAGGCCATGTTGTTTCTGGCGAGGGGATTTCAGTGGATCCGAAGAAGATTTCTGCAGTGGAGTCCTAGTCTACGCCGAGCTCAGTAGCAGAGGTTCAGAGTTTTCTGGGTCTGGCAGGTTATTACCGGAGGTTCGTGCAGGACTTTTCCAGGATTGCCCAGCCGATGACCCGCTTACCAGGAAGGACGAGGAGTTTGTTTGGTCCAAGGAGTGCCAGGCCGCCTTCGAGGAGCTGAAGGCGAGGTTGACTAGAGCTTCTATCTTGACGCTGCCATCTGGATCTGGTGGTTATACGATCTACAGTGACGCTTCAGGACGGGGTTTGGGTTGTGTACTTCAGCAGCACGGAAAGGTGATTGCCTATGCATCTAGGCAGTTACGTCCTCATGAGAGAAACTACACTACCTACGATCTGGAGCTGGCAGCAGTCATATTTGCTTTGAAGCTGTGGAAACACTATCTGTACGGAGAGCGAGTTGAGATCTATATAGATCACAAGAGCTTGAAGTACGTGTTTACCCAGAAGGAGCTGAATATGAGGCAGAGGCGATGGTTAGAGCTGATGAAGGATTTTGATGTATCCTTACAGTACCATCCGGGGAAGGCCAACATGGTCGTGGATGCTTTGAGCAGGTATCCCGTGGCCATGTGTTTGACGATGGATCGTCACCTTCTGGCAGATCTAGAGAGTTTGGGCATAGAGATGATAGTTCCTGGGTTCGAGGCACAGATGTGGGGTCTCCAGGTGCAGCCAGAGCTGATAGACAGAGTCAGGGCAGCTCAATTTGAGGATGAGGCTCTGAGGGTCATCAGGGAGCATGTCCGGGCAGGACTGTTGGATGAGTTCTCTTTAGCGGGGGATGGGTCGTTGAGGCATGGTACCAGATTGTGCGTGCCGAGCGGAGGACTTCGAGAGGAGGTTCTTCAGGAGGCGCATCGTTCTCAGTACTCTATGCATCCAGGGGCCAACAAGATGTATAGAGACTTGAGACAGCATATTTGGTGGTATGGCATGAAACGTGAGGTGGCTCAGTTCATTTCGAGATGCTTGGTGTGTCAACAGGTGAAAGCCGGAAGGCAGAGACCCGGTGGATTGCTCCAGCCACTACCTATTCCCGAGTGGAAGTGGGAGCATATCACTATAGACTTTGTATCTGGGCTTCCGTGCTCTCCAGGAGGGAAGGATGCAATTTGGGTCATTGTTGATCGATTGACCAAATCGGCCCACTTTTTACCTTTCAAGGTGGGTTTGTCTACGGAGAGGTTGGCCGAGATGTACGTGCAGTAGATAGTCCGATTGTACGGGGTTCCAGTGAGTATAGTCTCGGATCGAGATAGTCCATTCACTTCCCACTTCTGGAGGAGTTTGCAGCTTAGCTTGGACACATCGCTCAAGTTCAGTATCGCATACCACCCCCAGACAGACGGGCAGTCGGAGAGGACGATTTAGACCCTCGAGGATATGCTTCGTACCTGTGTCTTGAACTTTGGGGATCTTGGAAGGACCACCTTCACTTGGTAGAGTTTGCTTACAACAACAGCTACCAAGCCAGTATAGAGATGTCACCTTTTGAGGCTCTATACGGACGGAGGTGTCGTACTCCCTTGTCTTGGGATGATGTCGACGAGAGGGTTTTGCTTGGCCCTGAGATGGTAGTGGATGCTGCAGAGAAGGTCAGGGTTATCAGAGATAGACTTCGGGTGGCGCAGGATAGGCAGCGACATTGGGCCGATAGCCACCGGAGGCCGTTGGAGTTTGAGGTATAGTTTAGATTTTTCTAGTATTTGAGTCTGATTGTGATTGTTTTAGATCAAGCTTTAAGTCTTGTGTTTTTGTTCTAGGTTGATGATCTTGTATTTCTGCGGATTTCTCCGACGCGTGGCACGATTCATTTTGGTGGCGGCGGGAAGCTTAGTCCACGATACATCGGACCATTCCGTATCTTGGGCAGGCGGTGCAGTGGCTTACCGACTGAAGTTACCGCCCGCACTAGAGGGAGTGCACAGCGTGTTCCACGTGTCGCATTTGAGACGGTACGTGGCAGATCCAAGTCACGTCTTAGACCACTCCGAGATCGAAGTGGGACCGATACTCAGCTATCCAGAGAAGCCGGTTGAGATCTTGGACCGAAGAGAGAAGGTGCTCCGGAACCAGGTCATTCCCTTGGTTCGCTTTGCATGGAGACACCACCCTCCAGGTGAGTCTACCTGGGAGAGAGAGGATGACATGCGGGAGCGATTCCCATATCTCTTTGAGCCTTGAGGTAAAATTCTTTCTTTTTCTTCCTTGTTCTATTCATGATTGCTGTGTTAGTTCTTATTCAATTTCGAGGACGAAATTTTTTTTAAGGAGGGTAGATTTGTCACCTCCAGTTTTCGAATTAGGGGTATTTTCATTATTTTCCAAATTTTATAATTTTTAGAAATTTTATTTGATTTTATATGATTTTTAGGGATTTGTTTGATTTGGTTTGGATTTTATCCAATTTAGACTTAAGTTGGAGACCCGGGTAGCCTGGACACTCGTGAGACCCACATACTAGCTGGGCTTGTGTAGCTGCCCTTCCCAGAAAATTTAGAATATTTTATTATCATTATTTATTTTATTGAAATGGTGATTTTAGATTTTATAAATAATTATTTAGTTAATTATTATGGTGGATGACTTAAGTCTTTGTGGAGTTATGGAGCACAAACCGATTAGGAATCATGGCACGGATAGTGCAATGACGTGCTTTGACTAGAGTACTAGCCCTGGTAGGGAAGGCCGAGCCATAGTGATGTCCTAACTAAGAAAACCAAGCCAAGTTGCGACTTACAGCTTACCGAAGATTATTTAGTTATTAATTATATTATTGATTTTAGGGAAAACCGATTATAGCATTTTAGCCCGGACTGGACCCGAACTGAGCCCAAGCCCATGTAGCCATGCGGCACATCCAATGACATTCGTGATTGATGAACTGGGTGTGAAGGTGTTGTATCTCGTTTAATGATTTAATGAATATTTTCTAGTATTCGTAATTAAATATTATAATTATTATTATTAGTTGGCATTCAATGACATTTTATATAAAATGGGTTTTGTGCACCTTGTAATTACTAGGCTGCGCATAATGGTATATATACACCATTATGGTCTTATTGAATTTCATTACATTTATTATTATTTTAATTGAGGTTATTATATATATAATATTATTATTATTATTGGTGATATTATAATTGTCAAGTAAACGTTATATATATATATATATATATATATATATATATATATATATATATATATATATATATATATATATATATATATATATATATATTATATTAATAGGCCTTATAATAGAATATATTGGAATTTTATTTAAATTTGGTGGAGAGTATTATATAAGCATATATAGGAAAATATAGATAAATAAATATAAGTAGATAAATAATATATGGATTACTAATATATATATGGATTAATAATATGGATTAAATATATATATATATATATTGATATATATATATATAAGAAGAGAGTGGAGCAACAGCAACTTTAGTTGCTGAACCCGCACACACCAGGGCCTATAGGGGCCCAGCCCGCGTATACTTTTTCCAGCCAACCGAGAGCATATAATAGCTCTCGGCCTTAACTCGACAGCTAGGTTTATATATAACGAGAGAGTAAAAGAGAAGGGAATCGATCAAACCCTAAGGGAAACCCACGCGCGCCACCCTTCCTCCTACCCTGGGCGCTCCCCCCACGCGTGCGGTGGCTGAGAGCCACCGCCGTTCGTCGGAGTCGGCCAGGCCGACGGGAAACGTGCGAAACAGCGCGCGGCGACAGCAGCAACGAACCAGCGCAGAGGCCACTTCGCGCCTCCTTTTCTTCCGCGTTTCTCAACGAAACTCCGAGATACGAACTGTGGTATGAACCCCTCATAATCCTCTTTAGATCCCAGTATGCAACTTCGATAATCGTAGGAAAATCCGTCCGCAATATCGACAAGAAGTCGAGCGAAAACGGTACAAAACAGGTCATTAGCACAGTCCAGACACTCATCTTGGAAGGCAATTTCTCGTCAATCCATAGATCAAATTCGAAAACCTTCTGAATAGACTTCTAGACAACCTAACCGACATTAAAACCCTATTTTTATATTATTTAGATGAACAGTAGATGCTAGGATAAATCGATTTGAAGATCGAGAAAAACCTGTTTTAAAAACGAGAAAATTGATCCACACGACGTGCGTCCCGCCATTCCGGGCAACGTGGTCGCGAACTGAAGGCATCGAAAGCTGCATAACGGCTTCGTGGTCGTGTGGGCTTTGACGAAATTCAAATTGGTCGCGTGTGCGCGACGAATTTGATGCGTATCCGTTAAAATTCACCGTATCGTGCACGTTACAAATTTCTCAATTACTTTGTGCACGCTCGTCAGATCGAGACGAAACTTGTGCCAACAGGACCGTATCATTTTTCTGGTCCTGCATGCCAAGTTTGGTCTGATTCTGAGACCGTTGATAAAATTACCGTTTTGCGGGCCCCACGATCCAATTTAACGGACGATTTTGTGCACGGCCCGCCGAAATTCAACTTTGGACATACGATTGGGTTTGTATCGAAAAACTGGATCTGTAGACATGTAATTTGATGACTTTAGAGACCGTTGACTCTGACACGCTTTTCGGTGCAAAGCGGGTCCAACGGCGGACACCGTTTTGACCCAAAATTACCGTTTTGCCCCTGTGTCCAGAATTGGACTTAAGGACAGGCAATCCTAGCTAATTTGACTATTCTGAGAACATTGGTAATGTTTATTTCAGCTTCCGGGGACTGTTGTATGGGTTTTGACTATTGTGGCACATTGAGTGGTTCAGATTGTCGGTTTCACCAGCAGAGGACCCCGGGCGAGTACAGTTTATTGTCTGCATTTTGATATTGATTTTTACTATATTTTATTGGTTGGCCATTGGTTATGTGATTATTTTCTATTATAAACTGTTGAGTCGGGAATGAGAACTACCAAGGATGTGTGATCTGACCTTAGACCGTGTAGACCGTGTTGTATTTATTTCTTGTAGACAGTGTAGACATTAATTTATTTATTTCTTGTAGACAATGTAGACAGTGATTTATTTATTGCAAAGTAGACAGTGTAGACCGTGATTATTACTGCATTTAAACTGTGTAGATCGTGATTATTATTTTGTAGACAGTGTTTCTTTACTGCAATATTTTCTGTAGACCGTGTAACTTTAGACCGTGTAACTTTAGACCGTGTAGACCGTGTCGCATAATTGTCCCGAGACCGATCACATTTCAAAGGTACTTCTAACAGTTTGGAAAAGTATTTTGTGTCTATTTATTGCTATTGGTTTTCAGTATTTACTGTTTATTTTCAAAACTCATGATTGATGTCTAACCTTTGTTTTATAGTCTTTTTCTTTATTTGAAATTGCATTCGGTGAATTGTGCTCCTTCCATTCCTGACTGGAAACCAACATTTTTAGGTTAGCCGTGGATTCACTTAGCATGGGAGATACGGGGGTACTTGCAGACAAAAGCCTAAAAACTAGCTAGATAGTGGAGTTGTAGTCATTCCAATATTTGTACAAGTTTATATTTTCCTGCAAATGTAAATCTTGTGATCATTATAAGTTAAATTAATTATGTGAATGAGCATTATTTGTGATTTGATCTTCATGGCCGTGACAGCGTTCTACCGTCGACACTGCGGCGTAGGCTGGCTTGGACACGTCTCGTATCCGTTTAAAAAAATGGGTGTGGGTCGTGACAGCTTGGCCCACATACCATCCTAACTAGGCTAAAAATCATAAACCCTACTTCCATGGCTTAATTAGTCATTTTAGAGGCTTAATTGGTTAATTAGAGTTAAATCGAAACAAACCGAACCAAACCGAATTCATTTCAAACCAAACCAAGTCTATTGGGTTTGGGGGCTTATTGGATCACCACCCAAACCTAATAACCCCCCTTGGCCGGCCATGAAGTGGAGCACCCCCTCCCCTTTGCTTCATCACAAAGCAATCTCTCTCTCTCTCTCTCTCCATTTCACTTTTTCTTCAAAGCTCTTCTTCTTCAAGCAACCCAAATTCTAGGTATGCCATTAATTCCCATTTAATTTCCTCTCTCATATTTATTTCTTCACAATAAATGAAGAGGATCTCATTCTCCACCATTTGCCCATAGCTTTTAATAGGTTTCCTAAAAATCTAGGTTAAGAATAAATGGGGGTTTTCTTAATTAGAGGAGTATATATGTATATATATATGTGTATATATTTATATATATATATATATATATATATATATATATATATATATATATATATACATATATATATATATATATATATATATATATATATATATATATATATATATATATATATATATGTGGGTATGTATTTATATATATATAGATGTGTGTGTGTGTTGTGAGTTTATATATATATATATATATATATATATATATATATATATATATATATATATATATATATATATATATATATAGATTTGGATATGTGTGTGTATAAATTTACATATATATAGATAGATAGGTAAATAGATAGATATATATATATATATATAGATAGATAGATAGATAGATATATAGATAGATATCTAGATAGATATCTAGATAGATATGTATATATATATATATATATATATATATATATATATATATATATATATATATATATATATATATATATATATATATATATATATAGAGATAGAAAGTAGGAGTAGAAGTAGAAGAAGAAGAGCAAGCTGCAGTAGCAGCAATACCCAGCAGCAACAACAGCAAAATGCAGCTGCAGCAGCAGTAATACGCAGCAGCAGCAGTAGCTTAAGCAGCAGCAATAGCATTCAGCCCCCCCTTTTAGCCCCTTTAAACCCCAATAACCCCCCATATATATATATATATATATATATATATATATATATATATATATATATATATATATATATATATATATATATATATGGATATATATATATAGAGAATGAGAAGAAGAAGGATTAGAAGAAATAGGAAGAAGGATAATAAGAAGAAGGAGAGGAGAAGGATTAGAAGAATAGAAAAATTAGAAAGGGAAGAAAGAGAAGGAAATTAGAAGAAGAAGATTTAGAAGAAGAATTGGAATTAGGAGAAGGAAGGAGAATTAGAAGAATAGGATTTAGAAGGAGAATGAGAAGTAGAAGTGTAGGAAATCAATATAGGGAAGATCGAGTTAGAGGGTGAAATTGAGCACAGAGTGTCGGAATGAGTTGAAACTTGGGGGAGACCTAGATTATATAAATTAGACTTTGCGGGTAGGCTGCCGAGTTGAAATCGGGGTTATAGGACGACGGTATCGTGCCGTACCATTGCGTATCTTGAGATGTTCAAGATATCGGCAATAGGTCGTAAGATGGACTAGACGTCCACTCTACCTAGGAAGCTTGGTAGGTAATGAATGTGTAGGCTAGTATCCTACTACCCTAAGGAGCACGGGTCGAAATACCAAGCGTAGGTAGGCTAACTTGGTATTCACCTAGGATAGAATTTACCTTTGTAAAAGGGTAAATTAGGATATTGGCCCACGGCCAAGATACGGGTTTAGGAGTCCAAGATAGACTTGGATATGGGTTGTAAGTGTTGGTAATGATTAGAAATAGTCGTCTAGACCTAGTCTTGACCTTGGTTGACCACGGTTGACTTTTAGACCAAAAGTCAACTATGGGTCAACACTTTACCCAATTTAGTCCCAAATTCTATTAGACTTGAACGGTTGACCAAAAGTCAACTGTTAGTCACCATTGACCTAGGGTTGACCTAGAGTTGACCAGTTAACCAAAAGTTAACTGTAAGTCAATCGTTGACTTAAATCGACCTAGATTAATTTCGTTTGACTTGCATTGACCCAGTTTGACCTAGTTAGGCCTAAAATGACTTAGATCGACCATGTACAATCTAGTTTGACCTTGTTTGACCTAGAATAACTTAATAGGATTTAATTTGATTTGACTTGACTTCCTAAACATGGTATTGATACGTCTTGTTCTCTATAGGTCCTCGAGACGCTGCATTGGATCCCGTTGACATATCTTATCATATTACAGGCGAGTACATTCTCTGACACTTTTCCAATTTATGATGATTATTGTAATTCATGTAATTAGTGTAGATATGCTTGTTCTCGACACATTGGTCACACGAATTGGTATTCATGGATCTCGACATGAGATGTTATTCTTCGTTATCTTGGTATATCTTATGCAAGCCCCTTGTAGTTCTTGTGCAGTATATGGACACCGATTCTCGAGGAGACTTGCTCCTTTCTCGTAGAATCCCGTGTCATAACGTGTCTTGCTTGGATCCACTCTACCAGTCGGGGGCGGGGAGTATTGGTGTAGATATGTGGTCAAAGCCTATTGTGCACCTATTGATTGTGAGTATTGATCATACACCCCACGTATGATTAGCCATGCCTGTTACTATTTGTGCAAGTTCCCAAGCCGGCCACATATTATAGCTAGTACTCACACACCTAGATAGATGATTCTTGATTCTTGTACATGCCATGATCAGTGTTACTTGCCTTGTTCTAGCTCTAGATTTACAGCTTACCTTGCCATGATACTCACATGTACATACCATGATTTCTTGTATATACTCTCTATTTACAGTCTTATAGCTTTTGTCATATCTTGTGAACTGTTGTTAGTTGATTGTACTCGTTCCATCCTGACTGGATATGTTGACAAAATATTACAGATGCTGATGAGGGGGATTACAGTACCTACTACGGTCCGGATGACGTAGTGGGCTTAGACTTGGAGACCTTGGTCCAGCATGGCCTAGCTCCGCCTGACGAGACTTTACCTATTGCTTAGTTAGAGTTATTTGTACTGGACCTTGTCTCCAGTTACTTTTGAGACTGTTATATTTTAGATTGTATTAGAGACTTGGACTTGGACTTGTATATTCTTTGTGTTGGACTTGACAGGTTATATTTTATCGTCTTGTTGTCTTTATCTTTCAGTCTTTACTTTATCATCTTAGACCTGTGATTGAGCACTCATATATTATCATTGCTTGTCCTCCGTTCGGAGTTGACCATATTCTCGACAAGTTTTTGATATTATATATAAACTGTTGTTAGAGTAGAAAACCTACAGCGTTCCATACCGTTTTTACGGTGAGGGCTGGGCGTTGTCACGTATACGTGCCCTTATAGCGGGTGCGGGTCATGACAGTTGAAGCCTCCTTCCCGACGAGCATGTTGTGGATGACGATATGCTCATCGGGGTGTAATTACTCTTCACCGAAAATTTCAGCCAGGGCCCCGAAGTAACTATTTGAGCTGGTAAAACCGGCGTTAGCAGCTTGTTTCAGCCTGGCTACCGGGGCTGGACCAATGTTGGCCAGCATATCTGGCTGGAAAGTTGCTTCATTGAGAAGTGTATAGATTATTTCCTGGTCCAAAGGGACGGGGTCGTCTCCCTACGGAGGACTGTCTGAGGTAGTTTCCTTATTGAGTCTTTCATCATGTTTCGAATTAACTTTCATACTTTAGTCCCCTACTTCTGAGGGAGTAGTATCCTGCGGGGTGGCTGGGGGTTCTGTGGAGAGGATGTCAAATTTGTTGGAAAGATTGATATCTTGCAATTTGTAGAGGATAATGGTCCTCTTTTGAGAGGTTTGTGCTTGATCTGGTGAGGATTTGATGCTGGAATCAAACTCGATGTTGGAGTTGGGAAGAGGTAGGATTGGGGGATGGTGATTAGTTTTAGACGGTTTGGACGGAGCCTTTTTTCGGGTGGTCTTCTTCTTTAGCTCCGGATGAGCACGGGAACTGAATTCAGTGGAGTGGCCTCTGATGTGGCAGTGTTTGTAAAAGATGATGTTGTCGTAAATTATTTGTTGGGTGTGGATTGTGTTCTCGAGGGAGATTTAAATTTGTTTGGGGAGGTCCTCTGATAAATCTAGTTCCATGCAGATTTTGGCAAATTTCCTTCAGAGAGGTTTCTAGTTTCCTCCGCCATGGCCACATACGTCCCGAAGGAGTTAGCTATCCTCTTCAAAGCGGCTAGGCATGATATACAAAGCGAGCTATCCTCTTTAAAGCGGCTGGGCATGATATACACAGCCTCTTCAAAGCGGCTGGACATGATATACATACACACATACATACATACATACATACATACATACATACATACATACATACATACATACATACACATACACATATATATATATATATATATATCTTCCTTGTCACGCCCCGGTCCCGTAGGACCGATCGTCCTCGCTAAGGCGTGATGCTGAACGAGCCTAGATTGCGCTCGTGCAAGACAATTTCATAACGGTTGATTATAACAGCTTGCGACGAGGTCGTCGCACAGAAGTCCCAAGCAGAAATATTGAATATACAAGACAACACAAGTATTGAAACAAAATTATAGTCTTTATTGATAATGAATTAATATTACAAAGGCGCATAGCCAAGATTACAATCACTCAAGCTCACTTTTCTCTCTGATTACAAGTCATTCAGCTCTCTCTCATCTCTCAGTATAATTCGACGAGCCAGCGGATACTTCAGATAGGCGATGTCTATACATTATATCCTGTATAAGTTTCGACTCCAAGCGACCGCATGCCTCGAAACGCTAAAGAACTTCGTGCCTCGACGCATCCAAGCGAGCTCCGCGCTAACGAGCTTCTACCTGTGCCTGCACATGAAAACTGTATGGCTGTAAGTACTCAACTATACTGGTGGAGTGAGCTCCTCGCCCATCCATACAAAACTAACACGTTCATTTACTTTGTGCAACATAATCCCTTTATGATTGTCTTTCTATTCTTGCCTTAGGATCAATTTTAGGACAGAGACTCTTGGCCTTTTTGTGTCTCTAGACCGTCACCGTGCCATTGTACCGATAACTTGCTTATCGTTGTGCCTCTAGACCATTCTCGTGCCAATAACATCAGAGTGTCGACTCGTGCTTGTCTTTCTGACTTATACTTTGGGACATAATAACTAGTTTTATGTCATCGACTTGGTCCATGCTTCAAACATTCGAGGCCGTGCCTCAGAATTCAATAAGACTTAACCCGACTTGCCTTACGGCCCTTCCTGACTAAACTCGAGACAACTCAATCACGATGCCACATTCATGCTGAAGTACGTGTCCTTGCTATAGCCAAATCTTAGGCTCCATAATGGTGTTACAATCGTACACACCTAACCCGTACCGATTTATTACTGGTGTGCGCCGATTTAAGGCTGACGTTTGTTATAACTCGTTCCTCCCGTGCCGATTCATTGCTGGCACGTACCGATTCATGGCTGGCATTTGAGGAACTATACCTTGTTAACTCAACTCGTGCAGTGCTTGTACTACCTCTGATTCGAATGACACAGTGCATGCGGATTACCGTTTAGCATAATAACTTATCTATATGAAAGGTCACTATCAATGTCAAGCTATCTTGGACTTATAGCTGTGTTAGACGGTGAATCCTTTTACGTGCATACAGAAGTTCCTGAATTACCCGTGCCGATTCACTGCTGGCACGTACCGATTCCTTACTGGTGCAGGCTGTAACTCGCTTCTCCCGGGTCGACATGATCCCGGTTCTCCGATGATCGTTCGAGGAGACTACACTTTGTCGACAAGTTGTCCATGACCACGCACTTACGAAGACTTCTAGACTCGACATAAATACAAGGCCTATAGATGATACAACTTGCTTTCTCTTCCTTAAACTTCTTTATCCATGTCCATGCTTTCCATACTTCCTGAGAGATTACTAAGCAACGGGATCGGTCTCGGCGACAAATGGTCGCATGAAATTTTCTATTCTTTGAAACACGGGAAACGGCTATTGCATAGCCTTTCAGATAGACCTGAACAAACGTGTTCCTTCGTGTCCCATAAATCATGGCATACTTATCCTTGAACCGACCGTGGCTCGAGCCTTAGATTGACTTGTGTTCTATGCGACACTATCACCCAAGTCATACTTTATATGACGAGCCTTGAGATCGTGGGACTATGTGACTTTGACAGCCGCAAAAAATATGGGACAGTAATTGCTATGACTTTGACAGCCCAGCATACCTTTGTCTAACTTAATCGTGCAACAACTTGACGAGCAAAGGCTATGTCAAGCCTTGCATCGTGGGAATGTGTCGTGCATGTTGGCCCATTGGTCATGGTCAAACCTGATTTTAATAATTGATCAAACTCTGTATCGATATAAATACAAGTCAGTTCAGATGTTTACCTACGACGTTTTGGACACTGCTCAATGATGGATATCAACTATGTTCAAGACTGAAGCTGTTTGCCACTCAGAATGTATTTCCTTCAAAGCAATGTACTTTTTCATTTTATTGAGTCTAGGAATACATTGTACACCAAGTCGTACTGGCAAATAGGCTATCCTAAAATCGTTTTTGAAAACCTGACCTATCTTTTCAAAATGACCTATGTTTTTGAAAAATACCTTTTTTTACAAAAAGCTTCTGAAGGACTTTTCAAAAAGCCAAAATTATTTTTCTCAAAATCAACTGGCAGAACCCTAGCAGAACTCGGCCAGAGTTCGGCCAAGTTGAACGTTATATGAACGTTTGATTTTGAACTTGGTCTTCCTTCAGTTGCGGTTTGTTACAAAGAGTTCTATCCGAATTCTGTCCGAATTCTGTCTTTGGAAAAACTATAAATAGAGAAGGATTTCGATCATTTCAACACACCAATTCACTTTCAATCTCTTCTCTTCAAAAGCTTACATTTTTTCCAAAGAGTTCTAAAAAGCTTCCATTTTCAAATCCTAAGCCAGTTACAATCCTCTAGTCTATTTGCCAGTGCGGTACGGTCTAGAAGTTTCAGAGCGATTGTAATCAGAGGCTTGATTGAAGAAATAACTCTTCACAATTGAAGTTGGTCGAGTTCTTCGTATCAAAGCTCACATCTGTAGAAGTTGCAAGGACTTCGTATAAAAACTTGCGGGATTTTCCAATAGTGGATTCAACTGGAAGCTAGAGTTCTTCCGACTGGACTATTCCTCACAAGAGGAAAACCAGTATAAATCTCGGTGTTTGCGTTTGCCTTTTGATCACTTTTCATTTCTGTCATTTATTTTGTGATTATTATTATATCTGTGATCTAACTGCTAACGAGATTTTTAATTAGCAATATTCTGCTGCCTACTCTATTCATCCCCTCTAGAGTATTCTACTTTACGATTTCGTTCCTACAATTGGTATCAGAGCGGATTATACAGGTAAAGCAAGGTAAAATTGCAGTTATATTCAATTGGTATATAGATCACAACATTACACACGGCAACTGTAAAATTCACAAGTGAAGGCCAAGCCACAAACAGACCTCCACTGTTTGACGGCACAAATTACACCTATTAGAAAACATGTATGAGTTTCTTTCTAAAATCTCTTAATTTTGACTTATGGTCTGTAGTTATTGATGGTTATAAAAAGCCCCCTCGTATTAATGTTGATGGAGTTTTAGTTGAAAAATCCCATAACAAATATACAGAGGAGGAAAAAAAAAGGCTAGTCTTGACGCACGTGCTATTAACGCTCTATTTTATGCTTTAGACAGAACTGAATTCAAAAGGGTGTCTACTTGCACAACATCAAACGAAGTGTGGAAACTTCTCGAAGTAACCCACGAAGGAACAACATAAGTCAAGGAGTCAAAGATCAGCAGACTTACTCAGGAGTACGAGGCGTTCAAAATGAAGCCAAGTGAATCAGTCACTCAGATGTTTACAAGATTCTTGGATATTGTAAATCCGATGTCTTCACTAGGCAAGGATTACAGTAACCATGAGAAGATTCACAAACTTCTACGAGCTCTTACAAAGAACTGGATTCCAAAGGCTACAGCAATCATTGAAGGGAACGATCTCTCAACAATGTCTCTGGAAACACTCATGGGTAAGCTACTCACTCACGAGTTAGAACTTCAAGACTTTAAAGATGCTACACCAAAGGAGAAGTCAGAAAAGTTGATCGCTCTCAAGGCTCAACATAGAAAAATTGTCGAAGACGACTCTGATGACAGCGACTCCGACTCTGAAGATCAAGCTCTTCTAGTAAAAAAAATTCAAAAAGTTCATGAGATTTAACAGGATAACAAAAGACAGCAACAACAACAACGAGGAAGCTACGGATGCAAGAAGAAAAGACACATGAAGAAAGATTGTCCCACAGCATCATCATCAAAGAAAAGCAACAAATATGACAAAGGCTACCTGAAGAAATCTACATCAAGGAAGTACGCCAACACAAGCATATGGCATGAAAGTGAAACCAGCGACTCAGAAGACGAACAATCAGATGACGCTGTAAATGTATGCTTGATGGCTTGCAATCAGGTAATCACTAATCCTCTATTTGATCCTTATGATGATTTTACCTTTGAACAACTAGGAGAGGCTTTCAGTGACCTGCTAAATGATTACAGGAAACTGCATAGTAAATATAAAACCTCTAAGAAGGTACTCAAAGAGTACAAAGGTAAAATAGGAAGACTTACCGACCAACTAGATCATGTTAAGAATAATGACTCTTCAAATGGGTATGGTAAGCTTTCTTCTATTAAGTTGTTGTTACACGAGACTGTTAAGCTATCCGAAGAAAAAGACCAAACTATCATCCAGTTAAAGGAAGACCTATCTAAGGATAGAAAGAGTCTCCAGTGTGCACAGGTCAGATTAGAATCACTCACATCTGACTATACTAGATTATATGACACTTCCAAAAAGTTGAAAATTAGTTTAGGAAAACGGCCTGAAGTTGCTGCTTCCTATTCTAACACGTGTCAATTACCGAATCATCGGAACACGCCCAATACTGTCAGACCAAACCATACCAAAACTATGCCCAAGAAGACAAATAGGCATGCATTCTTCTATACTAGAAAACCAAAATCTACCAATCATGCACCTCACACTACTTTCAACACTCAACATGCTAAATGTCATTATTGTGGCCTCATTGGTCATATATCTTCTGCATATAGAATCAGAAAGTTAGTAGATTTAAATGTTTATGCATAGATACCAAAAACTAACCAGTCAGGACCCTACAAGAAATGGGTACCAAGAGTTTCATCTGCAAATTATTTTGTAGGTGGGACATCCTTCACATGCTAGGAGCAAATGGATCCTCGACAGCGGTTACTCACGGCACATGACCGGTGACGCTTTACTATTCGCAACACTGTCGAAGAGGAATAAAGAAGGATACGTCTCCTTCGATAATAATTTAAGAGGGTACATAATTGGTATCGGCGACATTGGTAAGGCTCCCTATCCAGTGATTAAAGATGTTTGTCTAGTTACCGAGTTAAAACATAATCTGCTCAACATAAGCCATTTAGCTGATCACGATTATAGTATTAACTTCGTCAAAGATAAATGTACTATAGTTGATAGTTCAACTAGTATTACTATATTTGAAGGTATTAGGGAAGACAACATATATATTTTCTATTTGTTGGAAGATGCTAACAAAATAGGTAGATGTTTGATGGCCAAAAGCATTGAGAGTCAACTATGGCATATGAGACTTGGTCATGCAAACATGGATACAATTTCAAGACTATCTACAAAGAAGTTGGTACGCGGCTTACCGGACATTTCTTTCAAGAAGGATACGGTATGTAGTGTATGTGAAAAGAACAAAGCTACCAAATCAGCATTTAAATCCAAGAACGCTGTAAGTACCACTAGACCTTTACAACTGTTGCATATGGACTTATTTAGACCAAGTAGAATTGCTAGTCTAGGTGGTAAGTTATATGCATTTGTCATTGTAGATGATTTTTCTAGATATACTTGGGTTTATTTTCTTGCACGCAAGAAAGATGTATTATCAAAATTCGTTACCTTTTACAAGAAAGTACGGAATGAAAAAGGGTTCATGATTACTCGCATTCGTAGTGATCATGGCGGCAAATTTGAGAATACAGAATTCAAGCAATTTTGTGACACATACGGTTATTTGTATGAATTCTTTTGCCCTAGGACTCCGCAACAAAATAGAGTTGTGAAACGTAAGAACAGAACTCTATCTGAAATTGCTTGAGTAATGTTAAACCAGTTTAGTCTACTAGATATTTTTGGACTGAAGCTGTAAATACAGCATGCTATATTCTCAATAGGGTTCTAATTCGACCTATATCGAAGAAGACTTCCTATGAACTATGGTTTGATAGAACACCAAATGTTTCATATTTCAAAATTTTTGGTTGTAAATGTTTTATTCTTAATACTAAAGACAATTTGAGTAAACATGATGAAAAGGCCGATGAAGGTATATTTTTAGGTTATGCAACAAAGAGCAAAGAATACAGAGTCTTCAACAAAAAAACCATGATCATCGAAGAATCAATCAATGTCAAGTTTGATGAGCTAAATCAACACTTAGACGATGATGACAATGAAGACATAATCACACCAAGTACAGCTACTGCAAAACCTTCACACAAAGATGCAGAACCATCACATCAAGCATCAGATGAACCTCCAAGCAGAGAAGCCGGAACTAGCAATCTTGAGACTATACCAAAAGAGATGAGATTCTTGGCTAGTCATCCAAAGGACTTGGTAATTGGTGAGATTACCAAAGGTGTAAGTACTCGTTCCTCCAATAAAGATATAGCTTCTTGTGTTGCTTTTGTCTCGCAGTTTAAACCCAAAAATATTAATGAAGCATGTAGTGATAATTTTTGGTTAGATGCTATGCAAGAGGAATTAAACCAATTCGAACGGAATCAAGTTTAGGAACTTGTTCCCAAGCCTATTGATCATCCGGTCATTGGCACCCGATGGGTATTCCGAAATAAACTGAACGAGAATGGTTTAGTGACTCGTAATAAGGCTCGACTCGTAGCTCAAGGATAAAATCAGGAAGAAGGTATCGACTACGATGAGATTTATGCCCCAGTTACGAGATTAGAATCCATTCGCATGTTATGTGCATTTGCATATTTTCATAATTTTAAGTTATTTCAAATGGATGTCAAAAGTGTATTTTAAATGGTTTTATAAAAGAAGAGGTTTATGTAGCTCAACCACCCGATTTTACTTATTTTAAATTTCCTGAATATGTTTTCAAGTTGAAGAAAGCCTTATACGGTTTGAAACAAGCCCCTCGTGCTTGGTACGATCGTCTAAGCTCTTTTTTACTTGATAATGGTTTTTCAATGGGAAAGGTTGACACTACATTGTTTATAAAATCTTTGAATAACAACATTCTTTTGATTCAAGTCTATGTAGATGATATTATTTTTGGATCTACTGATGAATCTCTTTGTCGAAAATTTTCAAAGTGTATACAGAATGAGTTGAGATGAGCATGATAGGAGAGCTAAAATTCTTTCTCGGACTGCAAATCAAACAAAATGATAATGGGACGTTCATAAATCAAGCAAAGTACACAAAAGATCTATTAAAGAAGTTCGACATGGAAGCAGTCAAGCCACTTAGCACTCCAATGGCGACTTCAACCAAGCTTGATATTGATGAACAAGGCAAACATGTCGACATACGTAAGTATCAAGGTATGATTGGTAGCTTACTATATTTAACTGCTAGTCGACCAGACATTATGTTTAGTGTTTGCTTATGTGCACGTTTTTAAGCTAATCCTAAGGAATCACATCTGTGTGCAGTTAAGCGTATCTTCCGATACCTTAAAGGCACTTCTTTTGTCGGCTTATGGTATCCCAAAACCACGTCATTTGACCTAACCGGTTATTCTAATGCTGATTTTGCCGGATGCAAAGTAGATAGAAAAAGCACTAGCGGTACATGTCATTTCCTAGGAAAAGCTCTAGTCTCTTGGTTTAGTAAGAAGCAAAATTCTGTTGCATTATCAACAACCGAGGCTGAGTATATCGTCGCAGGACGTTGTTGTGCATAAATTTTGTGGATGAAGCAAACTTTAGAAGACTATGGATTGCATTTTACATACATACCCATTTTCTGTGACAACACTAGTTCTATTAATTTGACTAAGAATCTAGTATGTCACTCTCGTACTAAACATATCGAGATTAGACATCACTTTCTTAGAGATCATCAACTAAATAGAGATATAGACCTTGTATACATAGACACACAGAATCAATTAGCTGACATACTCACAAAACCTCTAGCGGAAGATCGTTTCAATTATTTACGTCGAGAATTAAGAATTTTAGATATCAATAATATTAATTAATTTTATTTTATTAATTAATTTATTCGATACTCAATAACTATTTTTGAGACAAGCCTAAAAAGAGTCTGTCTGTCACCACGACTACGGTCGAAGCGAAGCGGTACTTAAGAGTTCCCCGGTGAACCTCCGTTAGCTGGGACAGTACTCCTACAGCTAATCTGAGACAGATGCTGAGTAAAGAATATTAATTTATAAAATAATATTAATTATATTATTTTGAGATTTAAAATTACTAAACTCTGAATTAAATATTTAAAATAAATTAATAAAAAAGATGTGGCCCCATTATTATTATTTTTATATATACATATATAGCCAGGCAACCCTTGGCAAATTCGGCCCGAGTTCGGTCCGAATTCGGCCAGAGTTCGGCTGGGTATATATATGTACCAGTCAGAACCCGAGGTCCCCTCTTCTTCATTCTTCCAAACATCATCAAAACAGCAGCAGCCGTGCCCCGAAAATCCTAGCTCTTCTCCACCTTCCTTCTTCCAATCCGCGTAGAGATCTTCGTCCAAAATTCGGATTCGTGCGGAGAATTTCGTCCTCTACAGCATATCCAATTCTCGGGAGGTATAATTCCTTCTTTTATCCACTTTTAAATTGTTAGGGTTTCTAGTTTTTGGGATAGAATGCTTAAGGGATTCAATACTAGTTTCAAGAGGAAGAAGACCCATGCTAGTGAAGAGGCATCGTCTTCGGATCTGCATACGGATTCTCTCTTTTTTTCGGTCCAATCGAATGACGGTGCATCGGACGAGTTTTATTTCAAAACTCCCGACCAAGCCCTACTTTGGTATGCCGATTTCATTATGCGTACTATTTATACCGGATCTTCGATCAAATGGAATATCTTTCCCGACCACCATCCTTACTTTAAGATATTAGGGTTACAACGCTTTGCTACTTTACAATTCTCTATAGCTACTAATGCCATTAGACTATTTTACTATAATTTTGTGTTAGATACTTTTACCGTGAGAACACGTGTCGGAGGGATAGATATCGAGTTTACTGATAAAACGTTAGCAGAAATCCTTGGTATTCCAAACGAAGATGTCCCGCTCGATGACATCACTGATTTTGATTTCCCCAATGGTACGACTCTCGTTAGTTTTAAGAATAAGCTTTGTGCGCCCGTACGTGCTCGTTCTGGAAAGTTTAAGGCCAATAACTTGAACTTGTTTAACTACAAATTACATCGCATCATTTATTCCACTCTACTTCCAAAATTCACTTCAAAAGATGATGTCACTGCACTTGAGCTTTCTGCTTTATATCATATTCTTAAGGTGATTCCTTTCTCTGCCCCTAAGACTATCATTCAGATGATGGGTAGAGGTCGCAGAAGAGACCGCAACCTCTCTTATGCGATGATCATCCCATGCATCTTTCAGAGATTCGAGATTGACTTATCCACTTATGCTCTGGACCCTGAGCCCAAGTTCTTCAAACTCTCTCGTCGCAGCATTGCCACTGTTCCTCCACTACTGCTGTTTGCCATAAAATATAAAAGAATAGAACAATTATCGGAGGACTGGACTTTTACTTCACAATACAAACTCGCTTGTATAAAGAAAGCCTAGGGATGAAAACCTAGGTACAGCAATCTAAGTACAATTGTTTATTTTAGATTCTGGGGGGTGACGGTAGAGGCTCGGAAAAGCGACGGCAGCTCTGCCTTACTCCTTGGACGATCGGATGCAGCCTTGGCTCGAGGAAGAAATGCTCTTAGGATGCTCTCTGTGCGTGCCTTTGTCTCTGCTCTCTCTCTTCAAGTCTCTCCAGGTGCTCTGGTGCTCTTCGAAAAAAAAGTCCTCTTCGCAAGGGAATGACACCTTGCTATTTATAGGAATGTGATACAATTATTAGGGTTTGCAATGATTGCCTCCTTGATAAGTCGACGGTTAAGGCTCAATTAATCTGGGCCCTTCATTCTGATTGTAGCAAATCTAGGTAATTAATGTAGAATGCATCAAATATCTGTGGGCAATAAATGTTGATTGCCATGAATATTTGTGACTTGTGAGGGATTGCCACGTGTCTAATTTGCTCGATTTGACTTGATCTGGACAATTATGATGATTGCAACATATCTAATTTTGTTAGGATTTGTTAGCACCCATAATTCTAGGAAGATAAGACTGCCACGTGTCTCAATCGTCGTAAAAAGTGCCATGTGTCTTCACTGGGTCATCTTGGCAGAACCGCATATGAGTGGGCCGCATGAGGATGAACGGCCGCATAAAGATGGGCAGCCGCATGGAGATGAACAGCCGCATGAAGAAGGGCAGCCGCATGAGGATAGGTAGCCGCATGCTGACGGGCGGCCGCATAGAGGATGCAGCCGCATGAAGATGGGTGGCCGCAAGAAGAGGGCGGTCGCATGCTGACGGGCGGCCGCTTAGAGGATGCAGCCGCATGAAGATGGATGGCCGCATGAAGTGGGCGGCCGCATAAAGTGGGCGGCCGTATAAATATAGCAGCCGCATGCCTCGGGACTCGGTGGATTCTGCCAGCTGTGAAAAGATTTTCTCCTCTTCCTTAGGAACACGCCTTTATGTCAGTCATTATTGTGCCTTCATGTCAGAGCTGTCATTTGTCAGAGCTGTCAGCCGTCAGGGAATTAAATACAGCCAAAGATGAAGGAAAAAAGCTTCTGAAGGCCATGTGGCTCTGGGTCTATCTGAGTCGCATAGACGCTTGAGCCGCATGGACCCCTGAGCCGCATGGGCTCTCTAAGCCACATGGAGATCTTTGGCCGCATAGACCTTTCTTTATTCTTTTTCTTGCTTCTACAAGACCCCCTTCAAAGTTTTCAATTTTGCAAAATTGAAATACTTTGAATAAGAAGCATGGCTATGTATAAACTCCTCTGGCCGCATAGGGTGTTCGGGCCGCATGGACGTCCCGACCGCATGGCCTCCTCAGCCGCCTGTCCATCTGAACCGTATTGACCAACCAGCCGCATGGACTGTCTGGCCGCATAGGCTGTCTGGCCGCATGGGCTCCTTGCCACGTCATCCTGCCACGTATGCAAATCTTTTGTATTAATTGCCTTTGATTTGTTGTCAGATTTTGAAGCCGCTTTTCGGGGAAGGATTCCAAGAGTTTTATTTAGTCGGTTCGTCTCGATAACCGAAGAGTCGGTTTTCATGCTGCACGCGGATCGAATCGCCCTCCTTTTGCCTATAAATAGGAACATATTCAGACGGAGAGATTTCTTTACGCTCTATCGTCTTCAACTCTTGCTGCCCTAATTTTCTGTCTCTGTCTTTCTTCTCCGACCGTCGGACGACCATGGCCCCCAAGTCTTCCAAAGCTGCCTCTGTGAAGGGCAAGAAAGCGGCTTCTTCGTCGATCACGACGCCTAACGTGCACCCTGACGTCCACCCTTCTTCTAAGGGTAAGGATTGGATGGAATATTGAATACTTTGAACCCTAAAAAAAACATGGCTCTGTTGCATATTTTATGCACAAGCCTTCGTTCTTCATCTTTATTGAACTGCCTAAGTTCAACATGATGAAGCCATATATGTTGCATGGGCCGCATGACCCTCTCATATCTGAGCTGCATGGGGCATGTCCTGTGTTTGAGCCGTATAAGAAGGACTTGAGCCGTAGGAGCACTTCTAGATTTGAACCGCATGATGTCCCATTGAATAGGACCACATGAGCTCTTGATAAATCTGGACCGCAGAAAGCTTCGCTAAGCCGTGCTGCATAAGCTCATCTGCTAAATAGAACCGCATAAGCTCAACCGAACTGCATAAGTTCTATCAAAGCAGTACCGCATGAAACCCAACTGAATTGGTCCGCATAAGGCTACGTTGAATCGAGCTGCATAGGCTCATGGGAGCTTTTTAAGAAACTCTAAGTGTTTTCGTTTTAACCATCTTTTAATCTCGCTTCTTTTGTCTTTCTTCAGTGGATCTGCCAATCAATCTAGCAGGAGAGCTTTTAGTGGGTTCAGCCCAATATGCCATAGGTGTGCAGCTCGACGACTTAGTTCGACATGTGTCAGATCAGCTTTCCACCGATGAGCCTTTGGAGAGGGTGAGCGCCATCAAGAACCAGCCTCTCCACTTTCTTTGTACTATGATGAACTCGGAAAGACTGGAAGGAGAATATCTGAAACCAGCCTTTCTCTTCGGGGATGCTCTATCCATAAAGAACCCCCGAGTACTGGACATTTCTGAGAGCTGGGACTTTACTCTGGACGGGGTGGAGATCCATATTCCCAAAATGGAATGTCATTTTCCTCTCTCGTGGTTCAATATGGTACCATTGAGCAGGAAGATGGTGGGCTCCATAACTCCAACCCAATCAGGGATGTTCGTGGGCAACATCCATTACAATAAAAATATTGGGTCAGCATATGCGAGCAGGGATTCAGTCAGTCGGAGCATGATGGGACTGACTTCGGGTACCTTCATAAACGTATCTGGTCCCAACTTCACGTTTACTCTAGCCGATACCTTTCTGAATCAGCTCGCTCGTAAGGGGTCTTATCCTGTTGGCAGTTGTCGTTACTGAACTGGATAAACCCCATCCCTACGTAGGCCAATATGACCTCATGGATCCTGAGGAAATATGAGGTATTCCTTCAGGAGATTGACCTCTATTATGCCATCCGGGGCACCTGCTACGGGTTACCCATCAACAAGTCGTTGTTCATGGCTCTTTTGGAAATGTATAACCGGCGGACGGGAACTTTCTTCGTGCCCGGAGGGGAGTTAGGACTTGCTCTCCATGAAATGTATGTTGTTTCTAAGCTGCCATGGGGGGACGAGGCCTTTGAAGTGTATACCCTGACAAACGAGGAATTCGAGGATCTGGATCAACGATTCCCGGGTTTCGTTGCCGTGTACCGGGAACTGCTATGCCACCACAGCATCTGTCACCAAACAGCTATCAAGAAGAACGATAGCTCAGAAGGAAATGCTCTCCATACCACGTCCTGGGTCTCATATCTTTTCAAATTAAGTCCCTCTGGCCGGGTTTCTTCTCGAGGTCCTCAAATCCAGGAGGAGATAAAAAACTTGATGTCGAATGCCAAGAGGTCGAAGTCCACCAGTGACAAATTTGGGAGTCGAACTGACTCATTCAGCTATTTCTACCACTGTACCCGGCAGATGTCTGAGAAAGCGCTCTTAGCCGGATTCTTGATGGTGTGGCTACGGAACTGCGTAGTTTCGGGAGGGGCAGGTTCCATTTAGAGGATCAGCCGCCACTTCATCCTCCCCACCGTGAAGCTGGTCTTCAAAGTCAGGCTGGCCCTTCTTCCGGCCATGATGTGTAGCATACACCACGGCCTCCGTGCCTTTTCGTCCAAGGTTATTGCCCGCGAGACGACACTAGACTTTGAGCGAATAAAGCTACCCTACCATTATCTAATGGGGTGGCTATTGATGCATTATCGGTCGTTAATGAGGCCCGGAACAGAAGACAGTGTTATCGCTGATGACGCTTTCCTCTTTCGATACCATCGTCAGCCCTGGGACTATGACACCATGCCAGCCTGTCGAAGGGCGCTGGCGAGAGTAGACGGACACGACTTCTTTGTGTCTGTTCCTCAATTTATCACTAGAGAAGTGAGGGGTGTACATGTTGATGGCACTGAACCTTCCCTCCTCTTATCTGAAAAAATGCTCCTCTGGCTGCACAATATTCGTCCAGCGCACCTGGTATACCGTTACCGTAATAACGTGTACCTGGAGCCCTACTTGCCTAGCAGGTTCTCCGGCCAGTTCGGGTATAGCAAGCTGTTCCTTGATTGTCCCAGTGCTTGCCTGGGCTTTGAGGGCAGCGTCCTTGATGGTATCAGGGCCTGGCATTATTACAGTACGGTTCATACCCGAGCTAGCTTCTCGGTTCCCGATGCTAATACGTCAGGGGATATTTTGTACATAGCGGCCCTCTATCATGTTACGGCGAGCAAGCCTTCCGTTAATTTTGACATGAGTACCAGCTTTATTGTCTGTACTGGCTTGGCAGAGAAACCGAGGGGTCCAAGAAGAGAAAGAAAAAGGCGAATATGGTTCCTGTGCCGGACTCGGAGTCTATTACGGCAGGCGAAGAGGATGATGAGCAGGATGTCGATGATTCGTTCCATCCCTTGGACGAGGAGGTGGGGGATCAGCCACCTATTGTACCGGATGAAGTGGCGGCGGGGCAGCCGCCTGCTGTGCCTGACAAGGTGGTGGAGGATCAACCACCTACTATGCCTGGTCCTTCGCGCAAGCGAAGCAGGCATATGTTCACTGATGATGGCAGAACCTTCTCCACGAAGCGAGCTGCGGTAAGACGCCGCAGGCTGTTTATTAGGGATGTTGACGCTGTTTCTGAGGTGATTTGAATTTCAACTACCTTCTCTTTCTTTTTCTGATCTATGGCCTAATCATCTTCTTTTGCTCTTTGTAGGCGTCAGGCGAAGATGAGTCTTCAGAGCCGGCGGCTGCCTCTGTGATCAATCCGGCTTTACATAATTTGATCGACGACGTGTGCGCCGATATCGTTCCTGCTGAGGTCCTCCCGGTGGCAGCGGAGGCCGCTCGTGTTGCTGGGGGTTCGACCCAAGGCGATGTGGGTCCTTCTGATCCTGTCCCTAAGATTGCCGACTCTCGGCCAGGCGATATTGACCCAGTTGCATCTCCTTCTGGGGTGGCTGGGTCGGAGGGACCGACTGCCTTCTATTCGGAGGTTGCTGGTGAGGAGACCACGGTAGTTGTGAGTGAATCTCAGCCTCCACAATCCTCCGCTGGTAAGATAAGCCAAGTCTTGACTAGTTCAGAGGCTTATTTACTCTATCAACACATCCTTCGGGTTAAGCTGATTGATAGTTGCTTTGGATGTACAGGTCCCGTCCCTTCATTGCCGGTGACGGACATTGTCGGGACAAACTTTACCGGAGGGGATCTGATGGAAGCACATGTGCCTCCTTCTCTTCCGACCTATATTGAAGGGCCTCCAGCTGGATCGAGTTCGGGGGCTTAAGTGGCGGCTCAGCCGGGGTAGGGGACAATGCTTCCTGCATCCTCCTCTGCTAATATAGTTTCGGGGGTTGACCTTTTCGCCTTGCCGAGTATCCAAGCTCTTCGGGCGGCGGAAGAGGAGTTAGCCGCTATTCATGCGTCTTTTCGTTTAGAATTTGTTTCCCTGGTGGTGGGGATGGCAAGTTCCGATGCTACTCCTTCGACACTGCCAGCCATACTTCCTTTGACGCCGTCCTCTACAGATGTTTTGGATGAAGTGTCCCAGGATGTGGTTGACAGCTTTTACCGCCACCTGAAGAGAGGGGTCGAAGCAGCTAGGGAGAGGGGGACTCCCTTTGCTATGGCCCGTCAGTGTACCGGTGGTCAAATCGACATCCTTAGAACACTCCCCGGTGGGGCGGGGCTAGCTGCGCTTCTGGAGCCCAAACTGCTAGAGGCTGATCGACTTGTGACCCAGTTTCACGTGCTGCGGCAAGCTGATCTGTCTGCGGCAATAGATCAAGAGCGCACTTTCCTCATAACTGCGGTGGAGAAGGTGAGGCTTGTTCGGGACTCGATCAAGCCGACCATACTGAAGGACCGCCGTGATCTGTCTCAGTTATACGATCAATTGAGCCGTAGAAATGAAGATTGCACGGCTCGGGAAGCGACCGCCTCCCACGGGGTAATCGACACCAGGGAGCAGATCCTCGAGCTCTAGAGGAATCTGGCCTTTCTGGAGTCTGAGCTCGAAGCCGCCCGTACCGAAAAGAGACTTGTTATCCAGGAAGCTGACAGACTCAATCGAGCTTCTGCTAATCTGGAGCTTGCCCTGAAGAAGATGGAGGATGGCTGGCGGGCACACATGTATTTTGATGATGCGGATCGGTTGTCCCAGGAAGCGGAGCACCGAGCTAAGCAGCGGCTTGAACGGGGGACAGCCTTGGTGAAGAACTGCTTCCTAGAATTATGTAATGTCGAACCATAGTCGGCCTTTTTCTTCTTTTTTGTTTTCGTTCTTTTCCTTTCTTTAAATGGGCCATTGTCCATAGAACATGTAGTACTTTCGCCTTCCAAATAAAAGAGTATGCTTTATTCTACCCTTTATTTGTACTGCTTGTTGTGCTTGTGGTATTATGGCGGTGTTTGCCCTGCTTGAGGGGGCTTATTTGTGGACCTGTTATCCTTGGCATACCTAGGTTTTAGGTATGGATAACAAGTTTGATGGGGATACCTAGACCAATTCCACGGCAAGGTGGTCATGGACGTTCCGGGTATCGGGAGAAAGAATGCCATGGAGCAGCTGGGCTCCCGGGGCATGATGGGGAATGATGTGCATGTACTAGGAAACTTAGTACATCATTTGTAGTGAGCAGCGGATATTTGTGGGCCTATTATCCTTGGCGTACCCTGGCTTAGGATACGGATAATAGGATGAAAGAGAACCAACATACTTACTCAGAGGTAATGAGGACATGACAAGTATGGGGGTTTTACCGCGGAGTCTTCCTACTCAGAGGTAATGAGGACATGGTAGGAATGGACTCAACGGAGGATATTTGTGGTCAACAGAGGACATTTGTGGGCCTATTATCCTTGGCGTACCCTAGGTTTTTTTTGGTATAGATAATAAGTCGAGGGAGGACCAACATATTTACTCAGAGGTAATGAGGACATGGCAAATATGAGGGTTTCTTCGATGGAGCCTTCCCACTCAGAGGTAATGAGAACATGGCAGGAGTGGGCTCCATAAAGGGGTACATAGGACGACTCAGAGGTAATGAGGACATGGACGTTCTATGTAGAGGGGTGATTTGTTTTGGCGGAAGTAAAACGACTCAGAGGTAACATCGACGTGGTCATTTTGGAAATTTTGTGGATCCGTTACCCTTTTTGTGCACTGAGAGTACGGGTAGAGGATCATGAGGGAGGAGCTCTTTCAGAGAAATAAGTTCAGAGGTATGATCATACATGACTTTCTACCTAAAAGAGTGACCGGAATATGAGTTCAGAGGCACCTGCGGGTACATAACTCAATAATTTGGGAGATTGTGAATGTGAGTTCAGCGGTACCGGAGGGTACATAACTCGGTAATCTAGAGTTTGGAGAATGTGGGTTCAGCGGTACCGGCGGGTACATGACTCAATAATCTGGAATTTTGTGAATGTGAGTTCAGTGGTACCGGCGGGTACGTAACTCAATGATCTAGAATTTGGAACTGTGAGTTCAGCAGCACCAGTGGGTACATAACTCAATAATCTGGAGTATTGTGGATGTGAGTTCAGTGGTACCGGCGGGTACGTAACTCAATGATCTGGAATTTGGAAATGTGAGTTCAGCGACACCAGCGGGTACATAACTCAATAATCTGGAGTGTTGTGGATATGAGTTCAGCGGCACCGACGGGTACATAACTCAATAATCTGGAATTGGGAAAATATCATTTAGACATAATATTTCTTCAGGAACTTGCCGTTGAAGGGCAACATGAGCAAGTCTCCGTTTTGTTTTGCGAGGCGGTAAGCACCGTTGGAGAATACAGCCTAAATGATAAATGGAACTTCCCATTTTGGCTGGAATTTGCCGACGGTTTTGTGAGTCATGACCATCGGCCTCCGAACTGCTAGAACGAGATCGCCCACTTGGAATGTTCTGATTTTGACCTTCTTGTTGAAGGCTCCGGAGATGCATGCTTGGTAAAGCTCGATTCGTTGCTGAGCCAAGAGGCACTTTTCATCTAAGGCCTCCAACTCTTATAACCGGCGACGATAGTTATCGTCTGTCGTCAATTGGTAAGTGAGAGCGACACGGAGCGAGGGTATTCGAGTCTCCAGTGGGAGAACTACCTCACTCCCGTACACCAGGAAGAATGGTGTGTTCCATGTGGCTGTTCGAACTGTAGTACGGTACGCCCATAAGCATTCACCAAGCTTCTCGTTTCAGTCATGTTTGTTGGACGATACGAACTTCTTGAGAAGTTTGATGATTGTTTTGTTGAATGCTTCTGCCAACCCATTCGTCGCTGGATTGTATGGCATTGAAGCAATATTTGGATGTGGTGCATATCGCAGAACCGATAGAAGGCGTGGCTTGCGAATTGCGGACCATTATCATGGATGATCCTTCGGGGCAGTCCAAAGCGATGGATGACGTGATGCTTGAGGAAGCTGATCACGTTTGAAGTCTTTACTTCTGCAAGCAGAACAGCTTTCGTCCATTTGGAGAAGTAATCTGTGATGGCAAGTATGAAGCGATATCCTCGAGAAGAAGGTGGAGCGATCGGACCGATGATATCCATTTCCCATGCTTCGAATGGCCAGGATGCCACTGTCGGATGTAGAAATTCGGATGGCTGGTGGATGAAGTCCGCATGGACTTGGCAGGCTTTGCACTTTCTTGCATAGTCTATCGTATCTGCTACCATCGTGGGCCAGTAGTAGCCCATTCGGCGAAGACGGTCTTGTAATTTTGGGCCACGTTGGTGGGACCCGCAGACACCGTCATGAGCTTCGCGTACGGCTTCTTTGGCTTCTGCGTTTGACAGACATCGAAGCAATAATCCATCGTAGGATCGGCGATACAGCATTTTTGTCTCTGTATCGTAGAAGAATCTGAGAGAACGCCTTCTGATAGAGGTGACTTCCTTTGGGTCCTCCGGCAGAATGTCGTAGACTACGAAGTCAATGAATGGTTGTCTCCAGTCTTGTGCTTTGTCGATCGTCTGAGTGGAATAACTCACCATAAATTGAACATTTTTCTTGGGACAGACCAGTTCATGGCCTATCACATCCACCGATTGATGAGCATAGTTCGGAACCGCTAGGGAAGCGGCAAGGCCAGCTAAGGCATTGGCTTCGATATTTTGGAGTCTGGGGACGTGTTCGATGAAGAACCCCTCAAACGACGAGATGATGCTGATCGCTATTTGGTGATAGGGGATCATGTCTTCATGGCGAACCTCGTATGAACCCCGGATCTGATTGACGATTAACTGTGAATCGCCGTATGCTTCAAGGTATTCTACCCCCAGCTTTCTTGCGAGTTGGAGACCAATGACTAAAGCGTTGTACTCGGCCACATTATTAGAGCAGGGTTCTGTGAGGGAGTAAGTGCGATTGATCACTAATCCGGAAGGAGAAACCAGCACCACCCCGACTCCGACGACGATGTTGCCCTTAGGTCCGGTCCTTGAGGCGCCGTCGAAGAACATCTGCCATATATCATCGTGAGAGGTTGCATGTGAGTCGGCGACCTCATCTGGGATGTCGTCGTATATTTTATTCTACTTCGGGCCTGGGTGGGCTGCTAAAAAGTCTGCCAGAGCTTGACCTTTAACAGCCTTTTGTGGGACAAAGATCATATGGTAGGGAGATAGTAATATTGCCCATATAGCGAGGCGAGAGCTGAGTGCCCCTGGTTTCGTCATGAGGACCCCGAGGGGGTTGACTTATGATATCACATGTATGGTTTGCCCCGTGACATAGTGTCGCATCTTTTGAATAGCGAACACCAGGGCGAGGCATTCCTTCTCTACGACGGTATATCGGTGCTCTGGCCCGATCATCATTCGGCTGAGGTAATATATAGCTTGCTCATGGCCTGCATCATTATTTTGTGCTAGCAGAGCGCCGAGGGAATGCTCCATTGCTCGTACATAGAGCAGGAATGGTTTTCCAGCAACCGGGACTACCAGAACCGGAGGGTTCGACAAATATTCTTTGATGCTGTCGAAGGCACGCTGACGTTCTTCGTCCCACACAAATGAGACGCCCTTCTTCATGAGATGGGTGAATGGCTGACAACGCCCGGAGAGGTTGGAAATGAACCTCCTGATGTAAGCTAACCTCCCTTGGAGGCCCCGAAGTTCTCGAAGATTTCTCGGGGGACCCATCTCCATGATTGTCTTCGTCTTCTCAGGTTCTACGTGGATACCTTGGGAGGTGATGATTAAATCCAAGAACTTCCCACTGGATACGCCCAGGAAGGACTTCGTAGGGTTCATTTTTAAATTGCGTGCTCGCATTAGGTCGAACACTATTCTTAGATCATGCAGATGATCTTCCTTATAGCGGCTTTTGACGGCGATGTCGTCAATGTAGCACTCCACGGTCTTGCGCAAGTGTTCCCTGAAGATGATGCTCATAGCTCTCTGATAGGTGGCGCCAGCGTTCTTTAAACCGAAAGGCATGACTGTGTAGCAGAATGTGCCTATTGGTGTTCGAAACGATGTATGCTTTTCGTCGTCGGAAGACATCTTAATTTGGTTGTATCCCGAGAAGCCATCCATGAACGACATACGTTCGAAACAGCAGGTATTGTCAGTCATGATGTCTGTGATAGGGAGGGGGAACTCATCTTTGGGGCACGCCTCGTTCAGATTATGGAAGTCGATGCAGATTCGAATCTTTTTATTCTTCTTGAGGACCGGTACTATGTTGGCAACCTAGTCTGGATGTTGCTCCTCACGTATGAAGCCGTTGGCTATCAATTTGTTGACTTCGGCTTCGATTGCATCCATGATGCCTGGGCGGAAGCGTCGTTATTGTTGTTTGACTGGCTTTGCATCTGGCCGAATGTTGAGTTTGTGAAGAGCAATATCGAGATTTAACCCTGGCATGTCTTCATAGTTCCAGGTGAACACATCAATATATTCTTTGACGAGTTCCAGTAGTGATTCTCGCTCTTCGTCTGTCAGGCTTTTGCTAACGAAGATTGGTTTTGGAGAAGAGTCGCTGCCTAGATCCACTTGCATGACCTCATCTTCAGTAGGAGGCTCTCTTTGTTCAAACCGCTTCTTCCATTGCGCATCCAGCTGTTGGGCCCACAGCTCTAATTCGAGGAGTTCAAAAAAGTCTTCACCTTCTTCGTAAGCATAAGCGAATGCCATATTGACAGACAAGACCTGCCTAATTATATCCCCGATGCTGATATCTGAATCAGACGTTGGTGATCCGGTTGAGTGTGACTGCCAGTTGCATTCCTCATCTGAGCTCTCAGGGGTCATTGTAGGCGTAACATACCCCAGTCCGCGTCGGGTCTTGTTGTAGTATTCCTGTAGTTTGCCAGCCGGGACTGGCAACTTTAAAGGTAATCATCGGCCAGGGCCGTAGTTCAAACCTGGCGTAGTCTCCAGATCACACCCCTATTTTTGCATGAGGTATTTGGATCGGGGGCTATTTAGATAAAGATGCAGTCTTTCAGCGTCCGATTCGAGATCGACTTCTTCTATGGTGAAGGGCTGTGGATTATTCTTTCGACCGAAGATGATTGGATGGTCTCCTCCCTCGATTATATAATAAGCGCCTTCCACGGGAGTGAGTTGATTTGCGGTATAAACATTTGTCACCTGTGTATGTAGGTGAGTGCCTTTACTGTGTTCCATAGCATATATTGTACAAAGCTTGTTAAGCTCGACGTAGTTCAAAGATAGCCCTTTATTGATGAAGTAAGGTATCTTTTCTAGCAGGATTACATCATCTGCTGATGGAACATCAGTGTGAGCGGCCACATACTTGGCCAGTTCTGGTTCTTTTTCGGCCACCCCCTGTATAAATGAAGACTGAGAGGGTGACTTGGACAACTTGATCATCAGAAGTTCTGCTGGTGGAGCAGAACGTGGAGTTGTTGGCAGACTAGCGACCCCCAGTTTGGTACTCGATGCTGGGCGGGGAGTGGTTGGCTCGCTAGATGCCCCCGACTTTGCATCGGGGTGACGATTCTTCTTAGAAAGACATATCGTCAGTGGTTTATCGGAGGGATTAAGCTTCTCCATTTGTTGTTGGCCGACTCTAGGCAGTCTGATTGTCAGTGGCTCCGTTGTGGGTCTTGGCGCTTGGCCGGACCTTGGCAGCCGGATTATCATTTGCTCTTCTTGTGCCGAGAGGCTGATTGCGTCCTTACGCAGAGTGGCCGTAAGGGGTACGGACTTGCCAGGTTTACGAGCTTGGAGATGGATCGTCAGAGGTTCTTCTGATCCTGTGGCCGTCTCAGTGCGAGCTTGCACATCTCTTTCACCAAGGTGCCTCTTCGACATTTCGTATAGGCAGGAGTCTGAGTAGTAGGATTCGACCCCTTTGAAGGGATCGATGTCGGCTAATTCTGTCCTCACGAAGCCGTATTTGTTGATATACTTGAAGCATTGGTGCAGCGTAGAGGGCACGATCATGTAATCGTGTATCCAGGGATGCCCCAAGAGGATATTATAGGAAGTATCCGCATCTATGACGTAACAGGTTACTTCTGACTGAAGATCGCCGATTTGGCACTTCAGGCGAATCTTTCCAATCGGGTAGCTCTTGCCCGAATTGAAACCGCTGATGGCGGTGCTTGTTGGCGTCAGGCAATGCATAGGGATGCAGAGATGGTGTAGCAGACTCTTTGGGATGATGCTTATGGAAGAACCAGGATCAATGTGCATCCGATCCACCTTTACGTCGCCGATGTATCCAGTGTAATATAACGGTCGATCGTGCAGGTTGGTTTTGATGAGCATATCCTGTGGAGTAAAGACAATGTTGGGCATCGCTCCTGTGCAAGCGCTGTCTTGGAGATCTGAAGGCGGGCTCTCTCCCGTGAGGTTGACCTGAGCTAGATATGCGTCAGCGTTCTGGAGTGCGTCGCTCAAAGCCGGGCGAACATCCTTGGAGAGTCTCAGGAGCTCGTATAATGACAATTTGGCCGGTGTGTTGGCCAATTGCGCCAAGATGTCAAAGTTGTAGGGCCTTTCCAGCCCATGAGGTGCCTCTTTTCGGAGGGATTTATCAAAGCGAGTCTCCTTCGGCCTAGGCTTGTCGGTCGTTGGAGGTTAGGAAGGTCCCGGAGTGTCAGCAGTGGCCGGCTGATGCTCTTCAGCCGAGTTATCTGGCGTAGGTTGGGATTGAGCACCAGACCGAGTGACGACAGCTGTGGCTTCTTCGACATCTACCGAAATTGTGCGGCAGGATCTGACCTTTCCACCCTTCATCCTGCCAATGGGGAGTGGTACGAACTGAGTTACTTCTGGTACCAAATCTGGATGGACCCACTGTGAGCACCCTGAATTTTGGGTTGATTTTTTAAATTTTATTTTCTGATTGATTGGTTTCGATAAATAATTTATTCTGTTTAATTATTCTTTAAGTGTACCTTCCCGTGCCTTTGATATTTGGAGTGTCAGGGATGTTCAACATGGAAATCTTCTTCACGAGTTTTGTAATGGACATGATTACCTTCATGACGGTATATAATGTCCCACTCAAACTTGTTCCCTTGTACTCTTTCTGCTTCGCACAACTTCGGGTCGATTTAGACCATTTGATTATTAATTAATTTCCCACTCTTTTCCTTGATCATTTTTAGCACGTTACCGTGACTTTTCATTTGGGAGCACAAGACCAGTCAGAAACCAACTTCTCATGCATGATCTACTCGAGACACTCTTCACCCTTGACCTTCGTATCCCACTCAGACACGCCATTTTGTGCTCCATTTGCTTCGTACAACTTTCTTGACACGTGACCCGATTTTATTTCACCCCACGGTGTCACATTCATTTTCCAACTTGATTTGTGGGTACCCTGTCGACCAAAACTCGTCAGCCCCAATTATGGACATGGCCCACATTGAGCCTACTACCCGTATGCCACTTGTGTCCTGTTTATTGGAATCCCCATGTGCTACTTATTTACTCATGATCATCAATACCTATTTTTATTCGATTATTTTGCCATATCGGATTTAGACCCAATCCGGCTCCACCAAGTCCAGTCCAGCTTTGTGCTACCCTCCATCGTGACACCCTTATTTTTTCGTGTCCAAAAATAATATTCAATACCTAGTTTTCTATTCCAAATTTTGAGTGTAAATTTCTGTTGATTTAATCCTATAGGAATAACCTAATTTTCCTATAATAAAATTCTAGTCATTTGATTCCCCTAATTAATCCTATCCATCCAATTTCCCTACATTCAACTCCCCAACACCCCTTGGCCATGTGGCCGGCCCTAAGTTTTAGGCATAGGATTTCTCTCTCCTCCCTCCCTCACAATCATTTATTTATTACATCTATTTATATCTCTCACTATTTTTTTCCAAACAAAACCATCACACAACAACAGCAGCTCCTGGCCAAGCCCGACACTCTTCTCCTCCTCCTGGCCGAGCATGGATGGCCACCCCCTAGGCCATCGGCCACCACCGAGCTCCTCTCATCCTCCTTCTTCAACATCTCCATCACCACATCTATCAACACCACCAACACCTTAGCCATCAACACAACCCGACCACCATCATCCTTCAAACCGCCACCACCTCCACCGTCGCATGACCGCCCCGACCCTCGTCATGGCCATGCTGGCCGCCCCCGCCACCGCCGCCGGCCAGGCTAGGCCGCGCGAGCCTCGGCCAGCAGCAGCAGCTACAACCGCAGCACAGGCCGACCGGGAATGGCCGTGGCGCGCGCATGCAGCGCCGCCGTGGCCGGCCGCCGCCGCCATGGCTGGCCCCCCGTAGGCTGGGCGATCACCGGCGACCCCCTGGGTCCGTCGCCACACTCTCCGGCGCGACGTTTAGGCGATTCGTACATTTTGCACGAATTCCCGCCGTGACGCGCGCGAAACCAAGTTCATTTTGGCGCTCCGTCGCAGCGACTTCGCGTACGTTTTCCTGAGAATCCGACCGTTGGATCGACGATTTCTTTGCTCCGTCGTAATATCGGTATATCCACCTTCACTCCTGTCAATTTTCAGCCGTTGATTTTATCGTTTGATACATCAAAACCGGCTACCAAGTTGACCGTTTAAATTGTATTAATTTTGGACAGTTTCACAGGGTCAACTTCGTCAGCTTGTACCTCCTCCACCGCAGCTCCGTTTGGCATGCTACCAGTTCTTGTGTGAAGCTGGTATAACCCTCTTGCTACCCCTCCAGTTTTGTTTCATTGTGAGCTTGTTTGATTGGTTGAATTCGACGCCAAAGTTGGCCGTACGAATTCGTAATTTCCAACTTGTAAAATTCCATTTTTGAACACGGGACTCCAGATTTCATTTCTGACACCACTATTAGACTCGTGGCGTCGTTCTGGCATGTTTTCATATAAAATTTGTTAGATTTGGAGGACGTGGGCCCTGGCACGTTTTTTGGTGCAAAGTGGGTCCCACAGTCCGGGTCAACGAGACTTTTTAACGTCGGCTCATCGGAATCCAATTCCGGATATACCGTTGAGTTCGTATCGTCATTCTGGACTCGTTGACATAAATTTACTAGGTTTTGGTGGACATTAGATCTGGCACGCATTTCGGTGCAAGTCGGATACCAATATCCGGGTCAACGGATTATTTTGAGATCGGCTCATCGGAATCCAATTCCGGATATACCGTTGAGTTCGTATCGTCATTCTGAACTCGTTGACATGTAGTTTGCTGAGTTTTGAGAACATTGGCTCCGGCACGCATTTTCGTGCAAACCGGAATTCCAAGTTCTGGTCAACGGACCAAATTGAGACCGGATCAACGGAATCCAATTCTGGAGATACCGTTGGGTTCGTATCGTCATTCTGGTTTTGTGGACATATAATTTGCTATATTTTATAGACTTATTTTCTTGCACATTTTTTGGTGTAAAACGGCTCCGACACGGATACCGTTTTGACCCGAAATTACCTTTTTGCCCTTGTGTCCAAATTGGACCGATGGGTAGGCTATCCTAGCTAATTTGACCATTCTGGACACGTTGGCGATGTTTATTTCATCGTCCGACAATGTTTGTTGATAATTTCTCTGAGTTTAACCCTTTTTATAATTTATTAATAATTAATTTTTATAATGTTCGTATTTCGGGATTAGTACAACGAAACTGAGCTCAGTCAATTCCAGTGATCTCACATCGCTGAAATTGACAAGATGGATACGTGGATCACTATGATAAGATTATCAACTTTACCGTTGATCATCTCATCTCGATTGTTGACCAGAGTTGACCAGTTGACCATGAGTCAACTGTAAGTCAACACTTGACCTAGTTTGACTAGATTGTTGACCAGAGTTGACCTAGAGTTGATTTGACTTAGAAGAACCTAGGATAATATAGATTGCTTGTAGAGATTCATTTATTTTAACTTGAACACCTTGTAACCTGTGTTGCTTTAAATAGGACTCTGTGGCTTCAGTTGGACCCCCTATACTTATCAGCTGTTCAGGTTATCAGGCGAGTACATTATCTGATCATTTCATATCCTGCTTAGAATTATATTCCTGCTTTAGATTACTATACTTGATGCTGTTACGACATTATCACGGATTAGTACTATATGGATCTCTTCATGCGATGTTATCCCCCTCGGGAGCATTGGGTACATTGTGTCATGTGCGTTTCACTTTCATCATGTACTCCTGTGCTTTCACCATACATGTATACTCTTGTGAATCATGTACTCTCATGTTCACAGAGCCCTCATGTATACTATCATGTGCACCCTTTCATGGGCCCCCATGTGATATCATGTACAATAACATAACCTGCTTAGATCCTTGTGTATTGATTGGGGAAAACGGGGGAGTGCTAGTAGTCATGTGAACAATTCCATAGTAGTGTAGATCATGTAAAACTCTTTAGTGTAGATCATGTACAAATCTGTCCTGTTCACATGTGCTATCCTGTACTCTACATCACTAACCACTGTTAGTTCTCTATTTATAGTAGATATTTCTATTACAGTTCTCTCTCTGTTTATATACTGTATTTCTTCAAATCATGCATCTTACTTTACTGCATGATTATATTTTCTAACCTGCTATGATTTGTTGAGATGTATTGTGCTCGCTCCTGTCCTGACTGGACCCGTTGATAAATTTTACAGATAGCCTGGAGGTTGCCTGCTAGCCTAGAGGAGACACAGTAGAGGTTGTATAGATAGCTAGGGTTTTGCTCATAGTTTATTTTCAGTTGTCTTGAGTTGTATTTATGGATTACTGTATTTGAGTTTTGAGATGCATTTCTGGATTGTGTATCTTAGACACTTAGAATTCTATCTGTTGTATCTCTTTTGGATTTCATGTTTTATTTATCTTCTATTATGCTCTACCTTAGATGTGATTGAGGTTACATTCCGCTATGTCACTCCCATTCGGGGAGTATAAACTGCTTAGCCTTATACTGTTAGATGCATGAGACCTAGGACAGCGTTCTACCGCTGACACTGTGGCGTAGGCTGGGCGCTGTTACGTACTCGTACCCTCACGGTGGGTACGGGTCGTGACACATTTTTAGTGGTGGCCCATGCAGGTCGAGTTTGTGTAGTGGTATTCGAACTAGAGTACCACTACAGCCTGCAGTAGGATTAGGATATATTTTTGAAGGTACTCAATCACAGTTAGGATCCCTTGAGAGATTCCCGGGACGACCCTTGAGAATCTTATTTAACTTCGATTTGAAAACTCTTCTCCCCTTGGTTTGATTTATCTTTACTTTCTGTTGTTGAATTTGATTTTGATGGATTATTGTTGAATTTGAGTTTGTATTTATTGATTTTGATGAAAGGTCGTTGAATTTTGAATCTTGATGTTAGCTGTTGCATCCGAGTTTGTATTTATATGATTTGAAGGATTTTTGTTCATTTTTGAATCTTGATGTTCGTTGATAAATTTGATTTAATTTTTGGGTATTCATTGTTGATTTAATTTAATTGTTGTCAAGATAAAATTATATGGGCTAGGTCATCTGAGTCTTGGAATCTAGTCTTCTATAGTCACATTAGCCAGCATGGTGAGGACATATAGTCTGATTTTGGATATATTCTCGGGTGTGGAAATTTATGGTTTTCGTAGCCTAGCTAGCGGCACCGCAAAAATGTTAAATACCACGATTCTAGAGGTATGTGCCTAAGTCGAGGACTCTGTGATTATCGTAGCCTTGCTTACTAGTATGACGAGGATTTAGAGTACCATGATTTTGGATAGATGCATATGATTATCAGATTGTACCTTAAATGTTTTTGAACATATTTTCTCTACTTTTGTTCCAGTCCTTCAAAAAAAATTATTATTTGTTTGTTTTGTTTTGCTTCTCATTATTTATCTTAGGAGTAGGTTTAGCTGTTTTTATAAACCTTTGTGTAACTTCTTACTATGAATTTCTTCTTAATACAATGAATCGATGATTTTTACTAGACCTTATCTTGGATTTGATATTTTAGCTCTGGATTTCAAAATGGTTTTTTCTTTTAAACAAATAAACAGAACAGATTTTATTGTTATTTTCTTCTTGCTACTATTCTTGTATTAAATAATAATAATAAAACTGTCTTGATTACACAAATCACCTACTTTGCAATCTTGGTAGAAATCTAAATGTTGGTCTTAACGTAGAATTAAAATTTTATATTGGGACATGAGAATATATATATATATATTGGACAAAGACTCTTTGCCTGACACGTATGCATGCTACACTTGATTTCCCACCTGCCTAAATACATATTAATATGTTGTTGATGTTTAAATTGTCAAAACCCCAATATTTCTGGTTCTCTGCTTTTTCCAGTTTAAATTTGTAATTCAAATATAGATTTCATGTTATTAATTATGTTTACATCACTGCACATGTATATTATACGTAGGGTTACAATTCAAAAATTTTAGTTGAGTTTTGTGTTTGAATTTGTCAAATCTAAGACTGTGTGCATATTAACCCTTAATACTGGATTCCAAATGTTTAGTTCAATTTGTTGTTTTTTTTAAATGTAATATTTTGAGCTATATACATTGTGGTATGTAGGAATATAAATTTAGGTTTCATATTCTTACATGTTAGGTTGTGATAAACATTGGGTTAGTTGATGTTAAATTTTTCCAAATTCTAAAACTGAATACATGTTAACATTTTCACATTGATTTCCAATGTTTAGTTCACTTTCAGATTTAAAATGTAATATTGAACTGTATGCATAGATAAATGTATGGATAGTATGTTAGGGTTTTATTTCCATCATGTTAGGTTGTGTTAGGAGCATTAAGTTGGTTGTGATGTTCAAGCCCCTAGATTCTGAAATTGCATTATGTTAATATTGCACTGGTTTAAATGTTAGCTCATTTTCAGATTTTGTATGTAAATGCTGAAATAAAATTGGAGTTTAACCTTTCAATACTAAAACTATAATCCTGTACAAGGACACACACACTCTAACTTAGTATACGCTGCCATGTAAACATAACCCTTCCTCTCTATGTTGTGTTCATATACCTATATATATATATATATATATATATATATATAGAGAGAGTTTAGGCATACATGTTATAATGTATATAGATACATAACTAAATCTCTACCTCTTTACATATATATATATATATATATATGTATATGTTTAGCCATGCATGTTATGAGTAAATAGGTTGTGTATTGTAGATTGTTTAACCAATATGCCATGAGTAGTGTAACTTGATAGCTGTTGTTTTGAAACCCAAATCCTCCTATACACATGCCTACTATCTAACCATATGAACATGTACATATATACCCATGCACACACGAACCACATAACATTTACATAATGCTAGCTTTTCCCTCCCTAACACACCCTCTATATATATACATATTGTGATTGGATTTCAATGCAATTGGCTTTCATTATTTAACTCGTGATTTTGATTTTTCCTTGAATAGTACCCCTTTATAGATAATTGATAGTTATCCTTATTTTATTTTTTTAGATAAGTACCAGTTTTCATATAAGATGGTGGACTGCCTTACAGTTTTGATGATTTGTTATTTCTGTATCTTTCTAGTTAGCACCCTAGATTGCTTGTGTGATTTGATACCCGATGACCATTTTGGTTAGTATGACTAGTATACCTAGATGAGACTTCACTACCACCGTATGTCATGACCATGTATGCCGTCCTTTTTGATGGTATGTTTTATTTAAGTTCTGGGACTTGATTGTGGGGGTTTGACCTAGAAGGATTATGAACAATTTTAATTTCGCGGACGAAATTTTTATAAGGTGGGTAGGATGTGAGCACCCTGAATTTCGGGTTGATTTTTTTTTCTGATTGATTGGTTTCGATAAATAATTTATTCTGTTTAATTATTCTTTAAGTGTACTTTCCCGTGCCTTTGATATTTGGAGTGTCAGGGATGTTCAACTCTGGAAATCTTCTTCACGAGTTTTGTAGTGGACATGATTACCTTCATGACGGTATATAATGTCCTACTCAAACTTGTTCCCCTTTACTCTTTCTGCTTCGCACTACTTTGGGTCGATTTAGATCATTTGATTATTAATTAATTTCCCAATCTTTTCCTTGATCATTTTTAGCATGTTACCGTGACTTTTCATTTGGGAGCACAAGACCAGTCAGTTTCTTGAAACCAACTTCTCATGCATGATCTACTCGAGACACTCTTCACCCTTGACCTTCGTGTCCCACTCAGACACGCCATTTTGTGCTCCATTTGCTTCGCACAACTTTCCTGACACGTGACCCGATTTTATTTCACCCCACGGTGTCACATTCATTTTCTAACTTGATTTGTGGGTACCCTGTCGACCAAAACCTGTCAGCCCCAATTATGGACATGGCCCACATTTAGCCTACTACCCGCATGCCACTTGTGTCCCATTTATTGGAATCCCCATGTGCTACTTATTTACTCATGATCATCAACACCTATTTTTATTTAATTATTTTGCCATGTCGGATTTAGACCCAATCCGGCTCCACCAAGTCCAGTCCAGCTTTTTGCTACCCTCCATCATAACACCCTCATTTTTTCGTGTCCAAAAATAATATTCAATACCTAGTTTTCTATTCCAAATTTTGAGTGTAAATTTCTGTTGATTTAATCCTATAGGAATAACCTAATTTTCCTATAATAAAATTCTAGCCATTTGATTCCCCTAATTAATCCTATCCATCCAATTTCCCTACATTCAACTTCCCAACACCCCTTGGCCATGTGCCCGGTCCTAAGTTTTAGGCATAGGATTTCTCTCTCCTTCCTCCCTCACAATCATTCATTTATTACATCTCTTTCTCTCTCTCACTATTTTTCTCCAAATAAAACCATCACACAACAACAGCAGCTCCTGGCCAAGCCCGACACCCTTTTCCTCCTTCTGGCCGAGCATGGCAGGCCACCCCCTAGGCCATCGGCCACCACCGAGCTCCTCTCATCCTCCTTCTTCAACATCTCCAACACCACATCTATCAACACCACCAACACCTTAGCCATCAACACGACCCGACCACCATCATCCTTCAAACCGCCACCACCTCCACCGTCGCGTGGCCGCCCTGACCCTCGCCGTGGCCATGCTGGCTGCCTCCGCCACCGCCGCCGGCCAGGCTAGGCCGCGCGAGCCCCGGCCAGCAGCAGCAGCTGCAACCGCAGCACAGCCGGCCGGGAATGGCCGTGGCGCGCGCGTGCAACACCGCCGTGGCCGGCCGCCGCCGCCATGGCTGGCCCCCCGTAGGCTGGGCGATCACCGGCGACCCCCCTGGGTCCGCCGCCTCACTCTCCGGCACGACGTATAGGCGATTCGTGCATTTCGCACGAATTCCCGTCGTGACGCGCGCGAAACCAAGTTCATTTTGGCGCTCCGTCGCAGCGACTTTGTACACGTTTTCCCGGGAATCCGACCGTTGGATCGGCGATTTCTTCGCTCTGTCGCAATCTCGGTATATCCACCTTCACTCCTGTCAATTTTCAGCCGTTGATTTTATCGTTTGATACATCAAAACCGGCCACCAAGTTGACCATTTAAATTGTATTAATTTTGGACAGTTTTGCGGGGTAAACTTCGTCAGCTTGTACCTCCTCCACTGCAGCTCCGTTTGGCGTGCTACCAGTTCTTGTGCGAAGTTGGTATAACCCTCTTGCTACCCCTCCAGTTTCGTTTTATTGTAAGCTTGTTTGATTGGTTAAATTCGACGCCAAAGTTGGCCGTCCGAATTCATAATTTCCAACTTGTAAAATTTTATTTTTGAACACAGGACTCTAGATTTCATTTCTGACACCACCATTAGACTCGTGGCGTCGTTCTGGCATGTTTTCATATAAAATTTGTTAGATTTGGAGGACGTGGGCCCTGGCACATTTTTTGGTACAAAGTGGTCCCACAGTCCGGGTCAACGGGACTTTTTGACGCCGGCTCATCGGAATCCAATTCCGGATATACCGTTGAGTTCGTATCGTCATTCTGGACTCGTTGACATATAATTTGCTAGGTTTTGGTGGACATTAGATCTGGCACGCATTTCGGTGCAAGTCGGATACCAATATCCGGGTCAACGGGTCATTTTGAGATCGGCTCATCGGAATCCAATTTCGGATATACCGTTGAGTTCGTATCATCATTCTAGACTCGTTGACATGTATTTTGCTGAGTTATGAGAACATTGGCTCTGGCACGCATTTTCGTGCAAACCGGAATTCCAAGTTCTAGTCAACGGACCAAATTGAGACCGGGTCATCGGAATCCAATTCTGGAGATACCGTTGGGTTCGTATCGTCATTCTGGTTTCGTGACATATAATTTGCTATATTTTATAGACTTATTTTTTTGCACATTTTTCGGTGCGAAACGGCTCCGACACGGATACCGTTTTGACCCAAAATTACCTTTTTGCCCTTGTGTCTAAATTGGACCGATGGGTAGGCTATCCAAGCTAATTTGACTATTCTGGACACGTTGGCAATGTTTATTTCATCGTCCGACAATGTTTGTTGATAATTTCTCTGATTTTAACCTTTTATAATTTATTAATAATTAATTCTTATAATGTTCGTATTTCGGGATTAGTACAACGAAATTGAGCTCAGTCAATTCCAGTGATCTCACATCGCTGAAATTGACAAGATGGACATATGGATCACTATGATAAGATTATCAACTTTATCGTTGATCATCTCATCTCGATTTGCGTGTCGTAAGTTTCGACGTACCAATAACGAAGTACACTTTATATCTTTAATAATTAGACTAGAATTGACCCTGTTTGACCAGAGTTGACCAGTTGACCAAGAGTCAACTGTAAGTCAACACTTGACCTAGTTTGACTAGATTGTTGACCAGAGTTGACCTAGAGTTGATTTGACTTAGAAGAACCTAGGATAATATAGATTGCTTGTAGAGATTCATTTATTTCAACTTGAACACCTTGTAACCTGTGTTGCTTTAAATAGGACTCTGTGGCTTCAGTTGGACCCCCTATACTTATCAGCTGTTCAGGTTATCAGGCGAGTACATTCTCTGATCATTTCATATCCTGCTTAGAATTATATTCCAGCTTTAGATTACTATACTTGATGCTGTCACGACATTATCACGGATTAGTACTATATGGATCTCTTCATGCGATGTTATCCCCCCTCGAAAGCATCGGGTACATTGTGTCATGTGCATTTCACTTTCATTATGTACTCCTGTGCTTTCACCATACATGTATACTCTTGTGAATCATGTACTCTCATGTTCACAGAGCCCTCATGTATACTATCATGTGCACCCTTTTATGGGCCCCCATGTGATATCATGTACAATAACATAACCTGCTTAGATCCTTGTGTATTGATTGGGAAAAACGAGGGAGTGCTAGTAGTCATGTGAACAATTCTATAGTAGTGTAGATCATGTGAAACTCTTTAGTGTAGATCATGTACAAATCTGTCCTGTTCACTTGTGCTATCATGTACTCTACATCACTAGCCACTGTTAGTTCTCTATTTATAGTAGATATTTCTATTACAGTTCTCTCTCTGTTTACATACTGTATTTCTTCATATCATGTATCTTACTTTACTGCATGATTATATTTTCTAACCTGCTATGATTTGTTGAGATGTATTGTGCTCACTCCTGTCCTGACTGGACCCGTTGATAAATTTTACAGATAGCCTGGAGGTTGCCTGCTAGCCTAGAGGAGACACAGTAGAGGTTGTATAGATAGCTAGGGTTTTGCTCATAGTTTATTTTCAGTTGTCTTGAGTTGTATTTATGGATTACTGTATTTAAGTTTTGAGATACATTTCTGGGTTGTGTATCTTAGACACTTAGAATTCTATCTGTTGTATCTCTTTTAGATTTCATATTTTATCTATCTTCCATTATGCTCTACCTTAGATGTGATTGAGGTTACATTCCGCTATGTCACCCCCATTCGGGGAGTATAAACTGCTTAGCCTTATACTGTTAGATGTATGAGACCTAGGACAGTGTTCTACCACCGACACTGCGACGTAGGCTGGGTGCTGTTACGTACTCATACCCTCACGGTGGGTGCGGGTCGTGACACCCACATGACCTCCCCTCGTGACGTGGTGAGAGGTACCAGACCAGTAGCCTGATCTCGAGGAGGTGGAAGATTAGCAATCTCCATTGTCGCCCGAGGGATGGGTATCAAGCCGTCTTGAGTCTCTGTTGGAGGGAAGCTGCCAAACTGTACAGACACCATGTTGGCTGCCACGGTTACCTCCTCGAAGTCAATGGCCAAAGCCTTTGAATCGATGAGATATTGGATGTATCGCTTCAGTTGGTAGCAGTCGTATGTAGCATGGTGGACGTAACGGTGGTAATGGCAGTACTTTGGGCTCTCCATTTCCGTCGGTCGAGGTTCCCGTCTTGGTGGAGGGAGCTGAATTCTATCCCCTTGTATGAGCATGTCCAAGATGGGCTTGACATGGCCGTCTTCGAAGGAGTAGGTCATTTGTGGCCATTGCTTGTCTGCCAGTTTTGACTCGGGTTTCTGGGCTGTGTCAGCCACCATAGCCTGCTTGCCCTTGTTGTCCCGATTGTTGGAGGAGCTACCCCCATTGTTGTTGTTGGTATTAGGGCGCCTGTCCTTGTCCTCTCCCTCCGAGATATGCAATCCCAGTTGGCGAGCCTTCTTCAACCTGTCTTCGGCGCTAGTGGAACTGATGATAAACGTCTTCCAGTCCCTAAATTGACTTTCACCCATCCAGAGGCTGATTGTTGGAAGCAGTCTCTTTTGGCAAATTTCAATTAAGGAGGAATCCGGATTATCGGACGGCAACTTCATGGCGGTTTGGCGGAACCGCTCAATGTAGTTCCTTGTCAGCTCTTTCTCCCCTTGAACAACGTCCATGAGGGTGGACATTGTGATGTCCTGTCCTACTTCGTAGAATCTCTCCAAGAACATGCGCTTGAAGCTGGCGAAGGAGTGGATGCAGTTGTCTGGCAGGTTACGGTACCAGTCGAAGGCGACCCCTTCCAATGCCCCGATGAATAATCGTGTAAGGATGGCATCGTCATGGGGTAGATGGTCGGTAGTGACCTCGAAGTAAGTGATGTACCAACTTGCGGAGGTCTTTCTATCATATGGATTGATGTGGAATGGTTTATACTTTGGTGGGAAGGGAACATCTCTCCACGCCGCGGGATACGGTTGTCGTATCCTGAGGTCTTGGCAGTTTTCTCGGGCGTGGAACATGGCCCGGAGCTCCTGGACCTCTCACCTTGCCTCCCTGGCCTCGTCTACAACGGTAGGAGCCGACATTTCAGGAAGATTATTGCCCAGGTTTGGTGCCGCTGAGTTCGAGTCTGCATTGACCGCGGGACCCAAGTTTGTTTGGCCAGGCGTCCCTCCTTGCAGAGTAGGGAGGGCTGCTTTGATTTCGTCTACCGATTTGACCAAAGTGCGCAGTATGGCCTCCAGAGTGTCGACGCCTTGGCGATCACTAGGACCATCTTGGTTGCTGTCTGTCATGAATACCGTCCTCACATGAGGAGAAGTGGAAGGTACGGTGGATGACGTACACTCCGAATCATACCCCTGTAATGAGAAGTCATCGGGGTATGTGGGAATGCCTTCCTCTGGTTCGGACTCAGAAGGAACAGTACCCCCAGCTTCCGAGTTCGCCTCGTCTTGGGAATTGTGGACGTCCTCGGGGACATCAGGATTTGTTGCATCTAATGGGAGAGTTGTTTCCCCCAGCTCGTCTTTTTGGAACATTGGATTGTCGTGGAGGTTCGGAGGAGTGCTACCCCCAGTTCTAGCAACCCCAGTGATGCGGACGATGAATCTCCCACTGTAGCAGATTTCGTCTTTGAATGGGTACCTTGGAAAACTCCGGTGGTGGGCACCCGTTTAGACGACAGTCTCTTAGTCATAGTGGTTGAAATCTTCGGGCTAGAAACATTTGTCTTCTTCCCTCTTTCATCAGCGAGGATTTTTGAGCAGAGTTGCAGGAGACGACGGGAAGTGCCTTATCTTCTGAATATGGTTGTTGCAGTCTTTGGAAGATAGACTGCCGGTCTTCTCGTACCGCCGCGTTATTGCAACAACAGTTGACGATGACTTGGGTGCAGTGACGTCCGTGGGAGGACTCTTTGCACCCTGAGGCCTCCTCTCTTTCCTTGCGTTTGTTGCGGATAGCCTCACGTAAGTCAGATGGGTCTGAAATGACCATGTTTGCTCCCTGGATTTTGGAAGACTTTCGGGAACCATCCTGTCCGTTTGTCGCCAGGGGCTGGACTCGAGTGGTTCTGTACAACTTCCCATCAGAGGCCCGCATAACATTATGTGGAACGCTCGGATGGTCAGAGGTTGGGACAGCGGACTGAGCTTGCCAAGCTCACGCTGCCCTAGACTTCTTCACTCTAGTGCGTGAGGGCACATAGTAGGAAGAGTCTAAGTGGTGCTGGAGAGAGTCAGACATGTCTTCTTGGGAGCACGAGAGATCAGGACCATAGGAGAGGCGGTCGAAGACTGAGCCGCGTGGGACAGGCGGCATGCGACTGGAATCAACAGTCTTCATGCGGCTGGCGATCGTAGCCGTATGGGCTTTCTTCATGCGGCTGAAAGTCTCAGCCGCATAGGTCTTCTCTATGCGGCTGGAAATCCTGACCGCATGAGTGTTATGCATTTGGATGGCAGTTTCGGCCGCATGGAGATTATTCATGCGGCTGGCAAGTTTGGCCGCATGAGTCTTGGTCTTGCGGCTAGTGCCTTTGCTCGGCTTCTTCCTGGAGTGCATAGAATTACTCTTTGCCCCTGCAAATCCAGCATCGTAGTGCTTTCCTCTGCCGGACTTGGGGACAACAGAGTCTTCTATGGCTTGAAGTGGGGCCGCATAAGAGTTGCCTTCGCCGTCTTGGGCAGCAGAGAGTGCTTCGTCCAGAGCTTGGGGAGGAGCAAATAATTTTGGCCTCTACTCCCTGCGAGCCTTCTTTGTGTGGGTTCGCTTCTAGACCGGGCTAGCGCTTCCTTCGGAGAGCATTTCTTTGAACGCCTGTTGGTCGAAGCGGACGACCATCTTCTGTTGTGTGGAGCCAAGTTTGGCTGCATCGGATTGCGTCACCAACTCCTCAGCCGTGGAGAAGTTTATCCCCAGCAGAGTCGCCATCGTGTTTGCCATAAAATATAAAAGAACAGAACAATTATCGGAGGACTGGACTTTTACTTTACAATACAAACTCGCTTGTACAAAGAAAGCCTAGGGACGAAAACCTAGGTACAGCAATCTAAGTACAATTGTTTATTTTAGATTCTGGAGGGTGACGGTAGAGGCTCGGGAAAGCGACGGCAGCTCTGCCTTACTCTTTGGACGATCGGATGCAGCCTTGGCTCGGGGAAGAAATGCTCTCAGGATGCTCTCTATGCGTGCCTTTGTCTCTCTGCTCTCTCTCTTCAAGTCTCTCCAGGTGCTCTGGTGCTCTTCGAAAAAAAAGTCCTCTTCGCATGGGAATGGCACCTTGCTATTTATAGGAATGGGATGCAATCATTAGGGTTTGCAATGATTGCCTCCTTGATAAGTCGACGGTTAAGGCTCAATTAATCTGGGCCCTTCATTCTGATTGTAGCAAATCTAGGTAATTAATGTAGATTACATCAAATCTCTGTGGGCAATAAATATTGATTGCCATGAATATTCGTGACTTGTGAGAGATTGCCACGTGTCTAATTTGCTCGATTTGACTTGATCTGGGCAATTATGGTGATTGCAACAAATCTGATTTTGTTAGGATTTGTTAGCACCCATAATTCCAGGAAGATAAGACTGCCACGTGTCTCAATCGTCGTGAAAAGCGCCACGTGTCTTCACTGGGTCATCTTGGCAGAACCGTATATGAGTGGGCCGCATGAGGATGAATGGCCACATGAAGATGGGCAGCCGCATGGGGATAAACAGCCGCATGAAGATGGGCAGCCGCATGAGGATAGGTAGCCGCATGCTGACGGGCGGCCGCATAGAGGATGCAGCCGCATGAAGATGGGTGGCCGCATGAAGTGGGCGGCCGCATAAAGTGGACGGCCGCATAAATATAGCAGCCGTATGCCTCAGGACTCGGTAGATTCTGCCCGCTGTGAAAAGATTTTCTCCTCTTCCCTAGGAACACGCCTTTATGTCAGTCATTATTGTGCCTTTATGTCAGAGCTGTCAGCCGTCAGGGCATTAAATGCAGCCAAAGATGAAGGGAAAAAGCTGTTGAAGGCCACGTGGCTCTGGGTCTATCCGAGCCGCATAGACGCTTGAGCCGCATGGACCCCTGAGCCGCATGGAGATCCTTGGCCGCATAGACCTTTCTTTATTCTTTTCTATGCTTCTACAACTGTACCTGCTCCTCCTGCACCTACTCCCAAAGCACCTGGTCCTCCTCAGTCTTATCCTATGACATTTGAGGGTATTCATCAGCATCTATCAGATCTGCAGTCTTTTTATGTTGACACTTCCAGGGAACATGAGTTCCGTGACATGACTCGGTTCCAGGCTATTGCCAACTCTTTTGCCGATCTGAGATTAGTGCAGACGGGTCACTCTGCTAGCTCTCTTCCTCGAGACCCTTCTATTTCTAACTACCGCATTGATGATGAGACGGTCCACTCTCTGTTCTAGGTAGGGAACGTATACGATTGGTATCGTACTTCTGGTGCCACTCCTTATACATCTGGAGCTGGTACTTCTGGAGCTGGTCCATCTGGACATACTGGCGTTGCAGCCGATGATGATGATAATGAGGATGATAATTTTTGAGATGTTATTCTTATTGAGACTGATATTTTGTCTTATGTTTACTTGAAAATGCTCCGACATTTCAAGATATTATCAGTACTCTTTAGTTATGTGACTCTTCATAGACATATTTTTATGCCTCAGTTTGGCATATGTTTCACTTATTCAGCTTAGCATTTTATTTGTTTCAGCTTTATAGCATTATATTTCTTTATGCTTCACATAAACTGCATGTGACAAATACCATGCCTGTGTTGTTTATACATTATTACATGCCTGTGATGAATGTTTTTATATTTTTTTATTGTGTTTCTTCACTGCTTGTTACTTATGCATTTATTGCGGGAGAGCTTTCTCTTTTGCAATTATTTTGCTAAGTGACAATGGGGGAGAAATCGGATCTAACATCTTCATGAATACAGGTTATGAACAATTTTTTATTACATTTTTGAATTGATCCAAACCAAGATGTTATATCGGCAAGATTTGTCAATTATCAAAATGGAGGAGATTGTTGGCCCATTGGTCATGGTCAAACCTGATTTTAATAATTGATCAAACTCTGTATCGATATAAATACAAGTCAGTTCAGATATTTACCTACGACGTTTTGGACACTGCTCAATGATGGATATCTACTATGTTCAAGACTGAAGCTGTTTGCCACTCAGAATATATTTCCTTCAAAGCAATGTACTTTTTTATTTTATTGAGTCTAGGAATACATTGTACACCAAGTCGTACTGGCAAATAGGCTATCCTAAAATCGTTTTTGAAAACCTGACCTATCTTTTTAAAATGACCTATGTTTTTGAAAAATATTTTTTTTACAAAAAGCTTCTGAAGGACTTTTCAAAAAGCCAAAATTATTTTTCTCAAAATCAACTGGCAGAACCCTAGCAGAACTCGGCCAGAGTTCGGCCAGAGTTCGGCCAAGTTGAACGTTATATGAACGTTTGATTTTGAACTTGGTCTTCCTTTAGTTGCGGTTTGTTACAAAGAGTTCTGTCCGAATTCTCCCAAATTCTGTCGAATATAATACCTCTCGATGCAGCACTGGCTCTGATACCAATTGTAGGAGCAATTGGGATCAGAATATAATACCTCTTGATGCAGTACTGGCTCTGATACCAATTGTATATATCACTAATAAACACATAATAAACGAATATTGTGTGCTAACTTAAACTTATTTCTCCCCCTTTGACATGATCAAAAATAAGCTCCCCCGTAATTAGAGCTAAAATGAACTCAAGCATAAGTAAATGAGGAAAGCACAAATAATCATGATCAAGGATTAGGAGAACAGTATAACGACAAGTGTAGAAAAGTTCATAACTAAAGAATAAAAACTTGTCAACACAGTATAGTTGGTAAAAAATCAATCAATAAATAGTATACCAACTAGAAATCCAAAAATGAAATATGTTTTGAATGTCATTTGACCAAAAAAAAATCTATCAATATAGTAGGAATCAATCATTGGTCATAAATAAATCATGAGAAATAGAAATTCGCAGATCTAGTATATACCAAATAAAAAAAATGAGACTTTTAACAATGATCACAAAAGAAATATGATTCATAATTTGCCCATATAAATTAGTGAATCAATTCCAAAAAGAGGATAATCATCGAAAAGAGATCAAAATATGCATACTAGAATCTATGCAAAATCTATACCGAAGTTCATGCATTTGAATTCAATTACCATAGCATGATATATGTATATCTATTAGATAAACATGAAGGTAATGAAGACAAAATACTTGAGAAGGAGAAATTCAGTCGACTTGAATGCTCTCCCGCAAAGTATGATCAGTCTAAATATAGATAATCATGAACTTTAAGATAAAATCTCAATAAGTAATGCCAAATCAGTTTAAACTCAAAAGGATTATCAATAAATTAAATTAATTTTGGCAGGATAATATTTAGAAACTCAAAAAATGAGATAATTAAAAATAATAATAATCATATATTCTCTCATAAAACCAATACAAATCCAAATGTCATGAATAACTCAGCAAGATATTTAAATAAGAGAATATATGTCCATGATAAACTAGGTATACCACATATTTAAGGGCATAAAAAAAATTGAAACACTTAATTTGCTCCCCCTTAAAATATGCGTATATAGTTCAAAAATAATTTATATGCATAAAATAGATAAACTAAATAATCACAAGATCTAAGGGATATCCAAGATATGCATCTTTTCTTTCATTTGATCAAATGCATATAAAGTTCCAAACTCAAAACAAATATCGTCTTAAGGCAAGAAAAAGAAATATCCAATGAATAAATACTTAAAGATGAACAAACAAAATATATCTCCAATATATATATAAAAGAAATATTTTAAGACATAAAAAGATTTTGAAAACTGTCTTTAATAATAACATTTGAGTACCGGACAGATTCAATAAATCAAAAAGAAATAAAAAAACTTTTCAAAAATGTGGAATTTATTACGATAAACTGTCTTAGTAAATGTTCGAATGCATCCATTTAGTCCTTAGACTGAAAGCTGGCGATTCGAATCATGAAAATAATTTCAATAAAAGAATCCATAAATCATAAATAAACCCATTTGAACAAATAAACATAACTAGATATATGTCCAAAAAAAAAGTGTATTCTAGATATATGGCATGTCAAGGGGATAATTGATTTAAAAAAATTAACTGCTCCACCTTTACATGGCTATATCCAAAAATAATAATATTGACAAAATTTTAAAATAAAATTCAGAGACATATTTTCAAAAGTAGAAAATTAATTCAAAAATATTAGGTCTTCTTATCAAAGTTCATTTCTTTCCTTTTAAAGCCTTAGCACGGTGTCCACCTGACAACCGTAAGGTTTAAAGAAAAGAAACGCTTTGAGAGAGAGATATTCAATATGCATGACTTCTTCCCTGCAAAGAATTACTGTTGTAGACAGTAAGTAACTTGAATAAGAAGATAATAATACAAAGCTCAAAATTATTGAAAATTACACAAGTTAAAGATGAAATCACAAGACCATAATATTCAATGAGTAGTCACGAATATGAAAAACAATCATCTTTAGATAAAAGAAGAAATATCCATTAAATGAACGTTTAAAAATAAAACAATCAAAAGATATTTCAAATTAGCATGATGAATAATCGTATAAGTCAAAAGATGACATAAATTGATCTATGCTATAGAATCTCACAATCGACAAGATAGATCAACATATGCTACCTTTTATGAAAAATATAAAGAGAGAATATTATCCATCAAATCTAAAATTCAAAAAATCTATCAAATAATAATTGCAACTAGATATCAATAAATCTTTAGTTTATAAAGCGTTGATCAATCTTGGATTAGCTGTAGGGGTACTATCCCAGCTAACGGAGGTTCACCGGAGAACACTTAAGTACCGCTTCGCTTCGACCGTAGTCGTGGTGACAGACAGACCCTTTATAGGCTTGTACCCAAAACAAATCTCTTCTTTAATAACCGAGGATTTAAGAAGAATTAGTACAATATGAAATCAATTATATTCTATGGACTTAAAAAAAATCTTAGAACAATGCAGCATATGGTATAAGATGTATCAATTACATTTATCCATATGTGCTACAAAATCATTGGATAACAATAAAATATAAAATATTTGTAAATCAAAATGTAAGACCTAGATACGTTGATGTATTCTGGAACCTAGGGGACTGGGTTCACTACCTTGGATCCAGAACTAAACGATAGTTGCAAGTACACCTTAATAAATATTAAGTCTATAAAGTATTGATCACTTCGGGTTAGCTGTAGGGGCCGGTTCCCAGCTAGCTGTAGTCCGAAGACTAGTGCACCGTGTCGCTTCAGGCTATTTACACCTGTATGACAGAAGGACCCTTTCGGCTTGTTTTCAAAATAATTTCTACTCTTAAGAACTTAGATTCAAAAGAATATATGCAGTATCATCGAACATCATCGAAATCCAGAATCCCTAAAAGTAAAATAAGTAAATACCCAAAGAATGGTTTATCAAGATCAAGATATTAAAAATATCATGTATCCAAAATGTCAACCAAAAAGCCAAAAAAAACATACATCATTAAAATAGGCTTTGAGGAAGAAGCTGATAAAGATAAGAACATAAATTTGTTCAAAGTAATAAATAGCTTAAGTATGAGATAAGTACAAGTTTGAAACTACTTTTCAAAATAATATAATATAGACCTTGAACTTAACTCATATATCCCCACAAAGATATTTATATAATATAAGAAACATATCAGCAATATATAAATGAAAATAAATTATGTATGTATCCTTAATAAGCATAAAAAATATCACAAGATCAAAAACATGCATAAATAAACTTTGTCAGACAAAGATGTAATTGATTCATAAGAAGTTAATAAAATTTGAGAATCAATAGTGAATATATTATGCAAGCACAAGGTTAACATAAAATATATGTATATACTTTTCAAGTAAATAGAAGACTTTTGCTAAACATATATAATCACAAAATACTGATCAAAGTAAATACGATATGTTAAAGACAAATCAATAAGAAATGACCATTAAAAATATTAAAGACGAAGAGTCAAAAAAAATATTCACCAAAACAAAATTAAGCTCCTATGCATGCTTCAAGAATAAATATTAAGAGTAAAGAGCATAGATAGACATATGTGTCACACTAATAGAAAGTGAGTAAAATACTGTATAGTATGAATTAAACATTTAAGCTAAACAGCTAGTCATGCTAGGATTATGTCTCATATTGATTCAAACAATAAACAATTTAAAAGATATCAATAAGAGCTAATAGCAAGACATCAGTAAGAATATGCTAGATATTAAGAACTATTTAAAAAGCATGTTACCAAAGTGGTTCTAGTGACCACACTTCTGTTGGTACAATTGCATGGAAGATGACCTTTGTAGCTTTGCAATCACCAACATGTTCCATGGTTCTATTTGATATGAGAAGCTTCACCTGCAATATTAGGTGAAGACTTTGGTATCCAATACTTGGATCCACATTTGTTAGCTTTGGGAACCCATTTGCACAAGTTCATATCAACTAGTTTTCTAATCTGACAACGATTAGAAACGTGTCCATTCAAACCACAATAATAACAAAAAGTATTAATAGTGCTATGTACAGCAGTATGAGAATGTGCAGTAGGATGACATAATCTTCGTGGATACTTGTAATAGATAGCATGGTTGTGTGAAGCTTTAGCTTTGCTTGCTTTCTTTCTAGATGATCTGTCGTGTGTGACTTTGTGATGTGCTAAGTGTCTTGTGTTAGACTGAGTCGTAGGTTGTACTACCTGCTTTCCCAGTCTAATCTCTAACTTTTTAGAGTTAGCACAGATCTCATCATACTTAGCAGAAAGAGTATCAATTCTATATGAAGCAATAGAATACTTCTTCTTTTCTGATTCTAATTCCGCCTTAAGTTTAGCATTTTCTTGAGTGCTTTTCTCACTGCAATCAAGTGCCTCATGCAATCTAAACTTTAGTGTGGAAATCTCAGTAGATTTATCAGAAGTAGAAGTATCTCTAGCATCATTCAATAAGCAAGTAAGCTTTTCAATCTCATACTTGTAGGATAGAATATCCTTTCTAGCTTGCTTATACTTATCTAATACTTTCTTGTGTTCTTCATATAGATCACTGAAAGCATCAGATAACTCATCATAAGAAATTCACTCTCTTCAGAAAAAGAATTATTTTGTACCTCATTAGATAATGCCATTGAGCATAATTTTGCAGCTTGATGAGGTCTCTCTTCTTCTTTTTCTTCTTCTTCTTCAGAATCTGTTGCTTCGCTTTCACACCATATGCTCGTGCTAATGTGCTTGTGAGATGATGATCTTCCTTCATTTGATTGTTCGTAGTGACTCTCCTTTCTATTAGTAGTATAATCTTCTTGGATGTGGTCTATCTTCTTGTAGTTGTCACATACATGCTCTTCTTCGTATAGGGGATTGTGATGTACCTTAAATCCAAATTTCGTCATGTACATATTTGTATCATTATAAAGACTATCCTTCTCTCTGGAGTTGCTAGCATTGCTTTCATACCTGCACTCATAAGTAGCTTCAAGAACTTTCTAAATTTTATGAGATGTTGTGCAAGTAGTAATAAGATTAAATACATTTGTGTCTACAGCACAATAAAAGATATGCATAGCTTTTGCATCAAGGCTAGATAACTTATTCTCTTCCTCCGTGTAACAATAATAAGGCTTGTTGATTATAGAGGATGTGAGAATAGAAGTGATAGTAGGCTTTTTGTAGCCATTTACAACAATTGACCATAAGTCAAAATCTAGAGACTTCAAGTAGAAGCTCATTCGTGTTTTCCAGTATGTGTAATTTGTACCATCAAATAGTGGGAGTCTATTTGAGGATTGCTCTTCAGTTGTGAAGTACATACTTGCCATATGTGATATAGTGATCTATGTAACAGCATTTATATAATAACAATATTACCTTGCTTTACCTGTATAACCCGCTCTGGTAATGAGAATCTGCTCCAAGGATGTTAAGCCAAATAATAGAGTCCTTGCTAGGATACCAATTGAAGGAGTAATTGGTATAAGCAATAATATCTCTATAAGGAGCACCTGCAATAATATCTCTAGAAAGAGCACTTGCCCTGATACCAATTGTAGGAGCAATTGGTATGAGCAGCAATATCTATATACCAAGCACCCGCTCTGATACCAATTGTAGGACCGATTGTAGGAACGAGTTGTAAAGCACAATACTCTAGAGGGAGGGTGAATAGAGTAGGCAGCGGAAATTAACTATATAAAAAATGTTAGTAACAAGATCACAGATAATATATATCACAGATATGTAAATGAAAAGTAGAGAGTAGAGAACAAACGCAAACACAAGGATGTATACTGGTTTTCCTCTTGTGAGGACTAGTCCAGTCGGAAGAACTCTAGCTTCCAGTTGAATCCACTATGGAAAATTACCATAAGTTTTTATCTGAAGTTCTTGCAACTTCTACAACGCGAGTTTTGATCCGAAGTACTCGACCAACTTCAATTGTGAAGTGTATAACTTCAATCAAGACTCTGATTACAACCACTCTGAAACTTCTAGACCGTACCGCACTGGCAAATCGACTAGAGGATTGTAACTGGCTTGGAATTTGAAAATGAAAGCTTAGAATACTTTGGAAGAAGTAGTAGGCTTATAGAGAAGAGATATGAAAGTGAATGAGTGAGTTGAAATGATCAAAATCCTTCTCTATTTATAGTTTTTCCAAAGGCAGAATTCTGACAGAATTCGGGCATAATTCGGACAGAACTCTATGAGAAAATCTTGTTGGGATCCGTAACTGCAGGAAGACCAAGTTCAAAAAGCAACGTTCACTAACCGAACTCTGGCCGAACTCTGGCCGAATTCGGGCCGAGTTCTGCTAGGGTTCTGTTAGGTTTTTGCAAACTAGTTTTTGGGCTTTTTGAAAAGTCAAACAGTTAGGAAGTAGTTTGGGCTTTTGTAAGTGGGTTTGTTTTCAAAATAAAATAGTATTTTAAAAACGTTTCTTGGGTAGCCTATTTGCCAGTACGATGCAGTGTACATCGTATTCCTAGACTCAATAAATATGAAAAATACATTGATAAAATAGGAAAATCAAGAGCCCTTTGATGACGTCTTTCTTCAAATATTTGTGCAGACTTGAAGACGCCTTTTCAGAGAAATCTTCTTGTGTAACGTCGTCTTTGGCCCATCATTAATTCTCCATTGCATATGTCCTGGTTTGACAAAGCTTGATCATGCTTATTGCATGTCTACAAATCCATGTTAGACAAACAAAACAATATGATACAAGCATAACAATATTGATATAGAACATTAGGACAATGTTAATATTAGGACAATGCTAAGTTTAAGTAGCAACATGATAGTGATTACATGAATATTAGTGACGTCGATATGTTAAACTTAATTGATTAGCCATATTCAAAAACATGATATAATCATTGGGCTAACAAGAGTTCTGTCTTTGGAAAAACTATAAATAGAGAAGGATTTCGATCATTTCAACACACCAATTCACTTTAATCTCTTCTCTTCTAAAGCTTACATTTCTTCCAAAGAGTTCTAAAAAGCTTCCATTTTCAAATCCCAAGCCAGTTACAATCCTTTAGTTGATTTGCCAGTGCGGTACGGTCTAGAAGTTTCAGAGCGATTGTAATCAGAGGCTTGATTGAAGAAAAAACTCTTCACAATTGAAGTTGGTCGAGTTCTTCGTATCAAAGCTCGCGTTTATAGAAGTTGCAAGGACTTCGTATGAAAACTTGCGAGATTTTCCAATAGTGGATTCAACTGGAAGCTAGAGTTCTTTCGACTGGACTAGTTCTCACAAGAGGAAAACCAGTATAAATCTCGGTGTTTGCGTTTGCCTTCTGATCACTTTTCATTTCTGTCATTTATTTTGTGATTATTATTATATCTGTGATCTAACTGCTAACGAGATTTTTAATTAGCAATATTCTGCTGCCTACTCTATTCACCCCCCTCTAGAGTATTCTGCTTTACGATTTCGTTCCTACAATTGGTATTAGAGCGAATTATACAGGTAAAGCAAGGTAAAATTACAGTTACCTACAATTGGTATATTCAATTGGTATATATATATATATATATATATATATATATATATATATATATATATATATATATATATACCAATTGAATATATATATATATATATATATATATATATATATATATATATATATATATATATTTATATTATATATATATATATATATATATATATATAAAATATATATATATATATATATATATATATATATATATATATATATACATATATATATATATATAAAATATATATATATACCAATTGAATATATATATAAGGAATATATATATATTCCTTATATATATATATATAAGGAATATATATATATTCCTTATATATATATATATAAGGAATATATATAAGGAATATATATATATTCCTTATATATATATATATATAAGGAATATATATATATATATATATATATATATATATATATATATATATATATATATATATATATATATATATATATATATATATATATATATATATATATATATATATATATATATATATATATATATATATATAATTTTTTTATTTTTTCCCATGGTCTTCTCCTTCTTCTCTGCTGTGTTCTCCCCACGGGGGTCTCCCCTCCGCGGCTAGTCCCTTGCGGCGGCCTCTGCTCCGTCGTGCTCCCCCTACCCCCTTTGTCTTCTTCCCTTGATGGATCTGAGCTTCCCCCTTCCTGGCAGGCTCCTTGGCCCCCAGATTGCTTTGCAATCGTGAGGCGTTCGTCCGATCCCTCACCCTGCCCCTTGTTCCCGGCAGTTGCTTCTCCGCCGTCCGAGTTTGCCGTCGGGCTCTTTCTGTCACTACCACAATTTAGCTTGATGGTATTTTGGTCTTTTTTAAAAATTTTGAATTTAATTTAAATTGTTTGAGTGATGGTTGTTATTTTTGACTTTTGCTAGTTGTGACTTTATAGAATAACCTAGATATTGACTTTGACTTTGGTGACTTGGTTAGCATGGTGTGGACCCTAGTCTAACTTAAGTCGACCCAAGTTGACTTGTTTTGGACTAAGTTGCATGGAGAGATTAAGTATTTTAGGTGTTTGAACTAATAGCTAAGGGTTTGAATCATTTAACATTTAAACTAGCCATTAACCCTAACCCTAATTTTTCTATTGTGGCCGGCCTAGGGATTCCCCCTTCCTATTTAATCTCTCCCATTCATTCTTGCCTCTTTTTACACCACTTTTACTTTTGGCAAGAACAAGGTTTGTCCCCTTTGCAATCTTTCCTAATTTCTTCATTTCTCTTCCTTTTTGACTCTAGTCTTTTGTATTATGATCTAATTAATGTCTATTTACTGTTGGTGGTGAATAATATCAGCTTTGGTGCAATTTGGGGCTTTTGAGTTGCTAGAGGGATTCTCCTATATTGAACTTTTTTATTAAGTTTGACAGTCAATAGGTAACCCCCCCCAAACCACCTCCATTTCTTGATTTCTTTGTATGAATGCATAGATCTAGGTGTCCCCTAGCTGTGAAGTTAGTCTTGTGTGATTTCGTGTCGTTTTGGTGTCCGTATCGGACATGTATCATAGGTGGTGTAAATGTGTTTGATGAAATGTCACAAAAGATTTTTAATTGATATTTTTGAAAAGTATTTGAATAGATTTGCTGGGTTGTATGTATGCTTTGATTTCCCCCACGACTGAGCAGATTTTCGAGTCGTGTTCGTGTCCAAAACGGATACGAACACGCTCGCTGCACATACGAGCAGTATCCTGCTGCTCGGGGCTCACGTAGGATACGACACGACACCTGGAGGGCTGAGACTTGGTAGACACGTTGGGGCACTGACTGACACGACACCCTAGAAGTTTGACACGGTATCGTATCGTATCGAGGGAGCACAGACACTTGCACTGGTTTTGTACTGCGCATGCACAGTCGGGTTTGTGCCTCTGATACGGGCTTCGTGTCCCTCATGGACACGTCGTGGTGACGTATCAGGCTGACACGAATGTAGCCCTACCCTAGGCGAACACGAGGACACGTGCACGAGTGGTGTCATGTCGTGTGTCGTGTCCTGGATCGACACACACGCGTGCAAGAGACTGTTTGTTGTGCGTGTATTTGTGAGTGTTCGAATGGGTGTGGACACGTTGTGTTCTATATTGGTGGACACTATTTGACATGTATGACACTTACACATGTGCACGACCAATTACCAACCTTTAATTTGATAATTTGTTTGGGTTTGATTTGAATTTAGGGTAATTCCCCTCATTCTCTGACAACAGTATCAGTATGCATTTCCTGAGATTTTTTGAATGGTTTAATTCATTTCAAATGCAATTTCATGTGCTAAATTATGTGTTATATTATTGGGATATGTGTTGGTATGTTGGGGTTTCATGTGGGGAAGATTGCTTGGGTTTATAATGTGTTCGAGTGTGTTTTGATACTCGATGTATAATGACTGAACTGGAATGTGGTAATAACTTAAATCTGAGAACACCTATACTACACTGTTGTATAAACCTGAGAGTTCCATGCCACCCCATCTATATTACACACACATATCCACTAAAACCTGATACACATTACACTGTCAACAAAAACCTGAGAACACACTGTTTCACTGATATCATAAAACCTGAGAACATCCCATGCCACCCCATCTATACACACACACATATATGTGCTGCCATATATTGAACTGCCACCCTCACTATCACTTACCTCCCACATACACAATTGACTCACACTCTCATCACATGCACACAGAAATCTGAAAACCACACACACACACAACCTGTCACACCACATACACATCTCTATCCCTCTATATATCTATCTGTGTATATATCTATCTAAATATATGTAAATATGCATGTATATGTATGTATGTATGTAAATCGTAATGTATATATATATAATATAATATATAATATATATATTATATATATATATATATATATATTATATATATATATATAGAGGTGGGATCAGATTCACCCCCTAATTTATCACCCCCTATCATCCCGATATCGTCCGTTGGATTAGATATAAAACTACGGTTCAGATCAAATACACCCAAAAATAGAAATGTCAAATCTTTCGTATATTTTATTAAATACAAGAGAGAGAAACTGAGAGAGAGAAAACACCCAAAACCATCCTACTTTCCGCTCCCATACGGAAAGCACTTCTCCTCCGCTTCCCGTCCGCTCTGCACTCGGCGCCCCTTTGCTACAATGCTCCACCGCCGTTGATCCACCTACGCCTCCACCTGGGCTGACCCGCTTCCTCTCCGCGCTCTTCCTCGTCCTCCGGCAGCGGTTTGCTTCCTCTCCGGGCACCCTGCTCTCCGGTAGGATATTTTCTATCCACTCAGGCGCTCTGCCTCCAGTCCGATGGATCTTTTATGTTTTGGGTTATTTTGATTTTATTTGTAATTATTTTACTTATAGATGTCATTTCAATTAGGGATTGCAGCAAAATTTAGTTTTTTGTATAAAAAAATACTATCTTGTTGTTGCATATTTGTTTAATTCCGTGAAATTTACTAGTTTAGAGTTTGCACATTTGGGACTTTTTTGGTGATTTTTATTTTTATTTTGTAGCTGTGCTTTCATACAAGGTAATAGGTTTTAAAATAAAATAACTAATGCAGATTTAAAATAAAAATAGGACATTTTGGCATTATCTGAAGTTCTACTAAATACTTTACTTACATTTTAAAATAAAAATAGGACATTTTTATTTTAGTAATAACCCTCTTCATCACTTGTATCTACAAACATTGTTCAATAAGATCGAATGTCTAATGTATCGATTTTGCAGGAAGAGTTGTATGTAAGGCAACCCATGAAGATCTAAAGCAGCTCCTTTTAGTGTCCAAGTTCTTCAATGAAGCTGTAAGTTTTAGCATCTCGACATAGAATTTTATATTAGTTATAGTCTTTAATTTGTTTTCTAAGTACCGGTTTGTTTCTTCTATTGCAGACTTCAATTGCGAAGGAGATGTATTTTACTTGCAACACTCCGTCGTTGAAGAATGTTAGCGACAAATTTGACAAGTTAGATCTAGGCGAGACTGATGACAGTGGCGAAGCTCCAAATGCACCACAGCAACACAGGATTGCCGAATCACGAATCAATGGAAACTTGAAAAATTGACATTGCACATCTGAAGATTAGTGGTTAAGAGGATGGATTTTGCTAGAAAATGTACAAGAGTTATTTGTCTATGCTTTATTTATCAATCTTTATAAGTTATTTGTGTAAAGATATAGAATCATCTATTCTTCAATGCATTTATTGAAGATGAATCTTCCTTTTGTACTAGATTTGGGTATTGGATTCTATTGTAGCAATGTGGTCTGTTGCTGATGTATCGGCATATGTGTACAGAATTAATCACGTTGCTAAAGGAATACGCTTCTTGATAATATAATATCTACAAAGTTCAATTATCCTGGCTTCAACCTTACTTCTGAAGTTTTGCTGGCTATTATAGATGTTTTCGGCTATTATTGTTCTTTCATGCTTTAAACTTTGGTCTTCTTGAATTTTTTTGAACTTATATTGGAGATTGTGGTAGTGTTTCAGGCATGGGCTTCATGTACAGGTGTAGAACTGAATGGTCCATCAAGAACTTGACTAACTTCTATCAGATAAAGTTTCTATACTAGCCAGAGTTTCTTGTGCTTAAAAATTATATTTGTATCAACTTGGACCTACTCCCCGAAGTTTCCCAAGAACCCTCTCTGCTAGTATATCTTCATTTCTTGTTCTTATAATGCTCACCAGTCAGTATAAAAGTCAACTGTCAACAAGTTACTTCATGAAAACTCCTCTCAACTCGTCAACGTCGTGCTGTAGTTATATTATAAGTCTGTAAAAGGAACTTAATAGCAATGAAGCTGTCGGGACAACTAGAAAGTCAAACAGATGAAGAACTGTGTGATTTAGCATATGGAATGACAATAAATTCCAAAGAAGGAATCGTAAGAGCTGTGTTCTAGAGTAGGGGGCGTTTGCTAGTTCTAATTTGATTTTTTTTTCAGCACGTGTTGGCTCAGTTAAATCGTGTCCCCACGCACAATTTTTAACCGGTTGTCATTCACCTCGAACTCTTTGTGCCGTACTGGTTTTGTCATCGTCGCCCCCAAATTTTCTTGATTCATTTGGTGGGGGGGTTAGGTAGTTTCCTTGATCTACTAGTTGTCGCCTCTACTCGGTTGGGTTGGGAAGGAATTAGGAACACTACAGTGTGGCCAATACAAGATGACCATATATAGCTTATTTTAAGCTCAGATCACCATATATCCAAAAATACAAAAGTATGGCCTAATAGAGTTTCAGTCCTTCCAACAGTGATATTAACCAAATCACGAAGTCTTCCCAGTACCCAACCGCTATGAATCTCGCTCATTCAATAACTTAAGGGTTATGACCCTCCAACCATTCCAAGAGAAACCCTAATGTCACAATAATGTATTGAGTGTATTTGAGTGTTTTTGTCGTGTCCTAGGCCATCATCATCCAAAGTGATTATTTTACATAAAATGAACAAAGAAGATACACAATTAACACAAGTAACTAGAAGAACTAGTCCTCTTTCAGGATCATCATCGATGGATATACCAAAGTTTCAATCTTCGTAATCAAGAATCACAGAAAAACCGTGAACCAAGCAGGCATAATATTTTACTCGAAGTGCAGGAAACATACGAATGTCTCTAGATAATAAAATCATAAAATCCCCAAAGGTCATATCTTCTATGTTACGGATACAATACAACAAGAAATCCACATGGACTTGAGCATTTCCTGTGTGTTTCAGAGTGTTCGTGTCGTATTCATTCCGTGTCCGACACATAACACAATTTTGGAGAATTAACATAACCAACTGCCAATAATACAAGTATTATTAATGCTTTTGGTACTGCACATTTTTGCCAAAACACAAGTATCCATATGAAGTGTAGGAAGGACACGGAATCAAATCAACATGTCAACTTCTTTTGCATTTGCTGAGCATAATCTAATGACAAAATCTTCTTTTGCATTTGCTGATCAACATGTCAACTTCTAGACTGGCGACCATTCACTTCAGCTACTACTATACATGCGATGCAATATTAAACGATCGGGCTATGAAGTACATGCCTGAAATGAATGCATAAATAAAGTTAGGTCATCAACTTATGACAAACTTTAAAAAAAAAACTATAATTAAGAAATTAAAACAGAACTATAGTAAAGGAAAAAAATGAACTATAAAAATGAGAATCTAATAAGTACAAACCTGAAATGAATGCAGAATAGCGTTCAAACAACATCTTTATCCAAATCTGTAACTTCATCACATAGATCTACAAATGTATAATAAATATTTGATTTAGAAATATTCGAAAAAAAAGGAAGCTATTGGGAAAGAAATTAAAATTATACCTGTTTCATTTCGGTTAGCCATCTTCTCAAAAAATTTAGGATTATTAGGACAGTTACGACTATCATGACCAGTGTTGACACCATTGCACATCCTACAAACTCTTGTTTGTTCTTTTGGGTTGCTTTCTCTAGTCCACTTTTTATTCTTTTGTTACTGGTCACCAACTCATTCTCAAGTACATTGGTTGTATTTCTACCCTTTGTTTGTGAAATATGTGGATCTAATAACAAACTCTCAACTCTACTAATACAAGGCGAATCTTCAGGCACATGTCCATTCTCCTTTTGAAGCAAGTGGTCATCCAATTCTTTTAATTGTTTGTGTAAATTATGAAGTGTATCCGTGCACAACTTGAAACTTTCTTCAGATTTACATGCTAGATATGCACACTGTGTCGACTGTTGTATGAGAAAATTTGCTCTTGCAGCTTCTTCACCAATACGAGGATCACGCGCAATCATCCCATATTGGGAAGCAATTTCAGATCTATTTGCACTTTTCTCCATCTCCTCATTATGAAATAGGAAGGAATTTCATCCAAGTAAAGCCTATCAAAGACTCTTATCAAGTGCTTGCACGGTATCCCCACAAACTCAAATAATTGGCATTCACATGAACCCACTTTCGTAGTCAAGTTCATTCTTACTTTCCTTCCCCATTACTTCATTTCTATAGCGAACAACGTAGGTTTGAACATCACCATCAACGTCTGTTTCATCTACTCTGAGCTTGTATGCATCTTTGAACTGCTCTTCAAATTTCTCAAACATGTTTCTTGTGTAAGTATTTGCGGCATGGACCAATACATTTTCTTCAATATTCAACACACGCTTCTTGTAAGTTGAGATATAGTCCTCCTTTCGTTCTTTTACATAAATAGAATTTAAAGCTTCATCATACTTGGCCAAAACTCTTTCAAACTTTCTTGGCCGAAACAAACCCATCGAAGAAAGAGTTAATGCTTTCACTTCGTTGTGTTGTATTCATACCGGCAAAAAAGTACTCCTACAGTAGACCGGTATCCAACTTTGACGGATACGATAAGATCGTTCATCCAATCATTGTCATGCAGTTCAAATTGTTCAACTAAATTAGCCCACTGATTTTCGAAATCTTCAACTGTCCATGCAAAACGAGTACATTGCTTCACTGCTCTCTTGAACTCTGATTTCTTAAAGAAATATGACTTAATTTTTCTGCAAACTTCTTCTTGATGTGCCAAAGACAAAAGCGATGACGAGTATTAGGAAATACTTTCGCTATTGCATTAGTCATAGCCTTATCTTGATCAGTGATGATGGAGATTGGGTGTCGCCCTTCCATGGCTTGAAGCCAATGTTGAAATACCCAAACAAATGTTGCTTCAACTTATTTTACAACAGTGCACAACCAAAAAGAATCGATTGACGGTGATGATTCACACCTGTAAGGTCCAAATAGCATAGAATATTTATTAGTTCGATAAGTGGTATCAAACGTAACCACATCTCCAAATTGTTTATAAGCTAAGCGTGAACGCCCATCGACCCAAAAGAAGTTCACCGCTCTTCCTTGCTCATCTGTATCGATGGCATAGTAAAAATCTTTGTTCCTTTGCACCATATCATTAAAGTATACTCTTACAGCTTCAGCATCTCCACTTCATTTAAAGCTGCCCTCACATTCCACAGATGGTTATAAAGATCTCTCATCATACTCGGTATTGGAAGAGCCTCCAAACAGTGCCAGAATTTTATTAATTTGAAGTCTCTCTCGACTAAAAGATTCTGTCAATGCTTTCGCTATAGCAGGGACACGTCTTCTAGATTTTAGATGAATCCTTTTGCTTGGGGTAACTAACGCATGACTGTGATCATCAAAAAAAACGGATACCTTCCATAAATCTGTATTTTTAATATTGACGATACGCATTCGAGCCTTGCAACCTTCTCTCATTGTTGAAGTATTTTTTTAGTTACACCTTCATCTTCCTTAGCCTTTTTCTTTTTGTATTCCTTCACAGCTACATGAAAATTTCATACCAGTGGGGTCTGAGCTACCGCGTTTCCCTCTAAATGTTTTTTGTCTTCAGATGCTAAACCCATGCTTTGCTCCATAAGCTTGATAACAATCTTCTGTCTCTTCTATGGAGTTAAAAATCATTCCAACAAATATTTCTTTTTATCTTCAATATTGTTAGGTGTGCGGACAATACCTCTTGGTGTAGATTTTCAGTAGTAGTAGTCATGTTTTCAACAGTGCCCACACTCGACATTTAACTATGTAATCTGTGGAACAAATTATAAACACATAAAATCACGCAAAAATCTTAAAACATATTAACTACTCTATAATTTTTTTAGTTATTTGAAGCCTACTTTAGTTTCTGTTAAAAAAATCAGTTATTTAAATTTTTGATATTCTCTAAAAAAATTGAAAACTAATTTAAATCTATTAAATTTTGATATTCTCTACAAAATTTATTTCATTTAAAAAAATTTGGTCATTTAAATTTTGAAGTCTAATTTAGTTTCTTTATAAAAAAAATAGTCCCTAAAACAATTCGGGTCAATTGAAACCTAATTTACTTTCTTTTTAAAAAAATTGGTCATTTAAATTTTCGATATTCTCTAAAATATTTTGAGGCCTAATTTAAATCTTTTAAAATTACGATATTCTTTGGAACAAATTTCATTTAAAAATTTTCGGTCATTTAATTTTGAATCCTAATTCAGTTTATTTAAACAAATCGGTCATTCAAATTTGCGATCTTTTTAAAAATAATTTGAAGCCTAATTTAAATCTTTTAAGATTCAAACATGAAACATCCTAATTTAAATCTTTTATATTTTCGGTCATTTAAATATTTCGGTCATATGAGATATATTATGTTTTTTAAGATTCCAACTGCATAAGTCTTTCTGATTAGTACCCATCCATATAATATTAATAAGTTAATTATTTTAAATCTTTTAAAATTTGGTCCCCATTTAAATCTTTTATTTTTTTTCTACTGGAAAATGTGAAGAAAGTGATTTCACTTTTTAGGTCATTAGAGGAGGCCTAAGTCGAATTATGTAATAGAAGATCGCTGAAAAATGTGTGAAGAAAGTGCTTTAACTTTTTAATCACTTCATTGGTTCTATGTTCTATGATTGGACCTTAATTTTTTTATTATCATGTTTTTGCAATTTTATCGTTATTATATATTTATTTATTGTAAAAAATTGACATATATGAAAAAAGGACACATTTTTTTCGCCATGGGCTTAGTAAACTTCAAGACCGGTCCTGCTTACATTGCATGTTAAAGTGATTGCTATCATGGTTCGTATACCATGTCGTGGCCTATTCAATAATTGGTTGGAAGACAATGGCATTTAAAAAATGTTTAATTTTTTTTTCAATATCTTAGTTTAGATTACTTGATGATTAAATCGAGTATGCATAAAAAAGATGTTTAACACAACTTAGCTTAGATTACTTGATGGTCAGTATCGAAAATGAAAAATTCAATATCTTAGTAATCTTTACTTATTTGTTTGCATAAAATTGAACCAATGTTTAACATCTTTCATATGTCATATAAAAGACAGGGAAAAAAACTAACATGTTGCCGAAGCAGGCGGTGCACCGGAGAGGAGGCAGAGCGTTGCCGGAGGAGGAGGAGGAAGAGCGTGGGAGAGGAAGCGGTTCAGCCCTGGCGGAGGCGTTGAAGCAAGCGGCGGTGGAGCACCGTAGCAAAGGGAGCGGAGGTTTTATGGAAAAGTCTAAATTTTGTTGGTCATCTATAACTATAAGTAAAAAAATTGACAAATAAAATCAAAATCACAAAAAAAAAAAAAAAAAAAATCCCCACCGGCCGAGTGCAAAGCGGACGGGAAGCGGAGGAGAAGTGCTTTCCGTATGGGAGAGGAAGAGTAGGATGGGTTTTGGGTGGTTTTTCTCTCTCTCAGTTTCTCTCTCTTGTATTTAATAAAATATATGAAAGATTTGACATTTCTATTTTTGGGTGTATTTGATCTGAACCGTAGTTTTATATCTAATCCAACGGACGATATCGGATGATAGGGGGTGGATAAATTAGGGGATGAATCTGATCCCACTCATATATAATATATATTATTATATATATATATATATATATATATATATATATAAATATATATATATATATATATATTGACACACACTTTTAACCCTTGTACACACACAATATTTCATTTGACACTTGCCTATGTATATATAAATGCCTTTATATGAATGCCTATAATATGTATGCTTTAAATGTATATATGTATATATATATGAAATGTGTGTTGATAGCTTGTGTTAGCTTTGAAATTGTGTGTGAGTGCTAGCCTAGGCTTGGTTAGGCTTAGTGAGACTTGATTGGACTAGGATTGACCTAGTTTGACTAGTATGTTGACCAGAGTTGACCAAGCATTGACCTTGGCCTAGATGACCTATAAATCATATAGAATGCATTGTAATATTCAGTATTACCATTCTGGACATGTTGTGACCTGCGTTGCTCTGTTTAGGACTCATCTACTCTGTTTGGACATATATTCATCGGATACTCAGGATACCAGGCGAGTACATTCTCTGACTGTTTCATACTTGATAGGATTTATATTTATGCTCTAGATTACTTTACTTGATGCTATCACTTTGTTAACACGGATTGGTACTATATGGATCCCTTCATGAGATGTTATCCCCTCGGGAGCATCGGGTTACAGTATGTCATGTGCGTTTCACTTTCATCATGTACTCCGATACTTTTACCATTCATGTACACTCTTATGATTCATGTACTCTCATGTTCACAGAGCCCCCATATATACATTTATGTGCACCCATTTATGGGCCTTCATGTGATATCATGTGCAATAACATAACTTGTCTGGATCCTTGTGTATTGAATGGGGTACGGGGGAGTATAAATGGAACAATTCCAAAGTAGTATACTCATGTGCAAACTCTTAGATTACTCATGTGCAAATTCAAGCCGTTCACATGTATATCTTGTACTCTACATCACTAGCCACTGTTAGTTCTTTACTTACAGTAGATATTTCTTTACAGTCATCTCTTTTACTTCATATATTTCCCAATGTTTCATGTATCTTACTCTATAGCATATTTACATATCCTGTCATATTATGAACTGCGTGAGATGTATTGTGCTCGTTCCTGTCCTGACTGGACTTGTTAAAAATATATATATGACATTGAGGAGTTCTATCCTACCTACTATGGAGCATGCTTAGATGACATATGTGAGCTGGACTCCCAGAAGGACCCAGCCCTTGCAGAGGACATTACCCCAGTAGTCTAGGCTAGTTAGCTAGACCAGTATTACTTATTGTCTTGTCATTATTCTGTTTGGATACACTTTGTACTTATTTGGAGATTTTGTTATTTTGGATATTATGGAGTTGTTATCTTAGACACTTAGATTTTTTCTCTTATTTGTATTTCATTATGGATTCAGATCTTATCTATCTATCTTATCGTACTTTCTACCTTAGCTGTGATTGAGTTGTACATTTCTATATTGTCCTCCATTCGGAGAATATACATTGTACAGGTACCTTATAATTGTGAGATATATGTGACCTAGGACAGCGTTCTACCGTCGACACTGCGACATAGGATGGACGTACCACTTCTTGTGCCCCTACACTGGGTAGGGTCGTAACACGTTTTTAGTGGTGGCCCATGCAGGTCTAGATTTGTAGTGGTATTCGAACTAGAGTATCACTACAACCTGCAGTAAGATATAGGATATAGTTTTGAGGTACTCAATCACATTAGAAAAACTCCGATCCAAAACTTGCCATCTAAATTCTTGTTGATTTAATATTTTTCCTATGAATAAATAAACTGTCCTCCTTTGATTTTTTGCTTCATTCTCAGTAATTGCTTCTTGTTTTTTATCTGTCTTCAGGTTGGTTATGGAGACACGATCTCATCGCTCCGGTCCGGGGGATACTATCGAGAGTCGGCCACCTCTCGTCTATTCAGCAGGGCCTCGAGACCGCAGCTCCTATTGTGCCTACTCAGGTTGGCATTTCGGCTGCATTTGGAGGTACACCTCCGCCTGTACAGAGACCTTCCTTCGTCATTCCCGATTTCTCTCGGCAGTAGCCACCTTCCGGATCAGTTGACGCAGGGCAGTTGTTCGACTTCTTTTAGAGGATGGTGGAGGCATAGCGACAACAGTGCGCTCATTTCCAACAGGGCATAGAGAATGCCCATCAACTTGCCCTAATAACCGTAGAGAGAGTTATTGTGCAGCCGTAGGAATTGTGCAGCCGCAGGCAGCCCAGATGCAGCCATATCAGCCGAGGACACCAGGGATCCAGAACTTCCAGAAGATGCGTCCGTGGGACTTCCGCGGCACTGAGGGGATTCTGTATGCGGATGACTGGATAGAGTACATCGAGGAGATCTTTCGGCTGGCGGAGATTCCAGTACGACTGCAGATTGAGGCGACAGGTAGCCAGATGCAGGACCTGGCCCGCACATGGTACCAGACGGACCCGAGGGTCGGTACAGAGGGACAGACTTGGGCATCCTTCAAGAAGCTGTTTAAGGAGAAGTTTTTCCCTGACACAGCTCTTGGCACCCTGGAGACGCAGTTTGAGAGCTTAGTTCAGGACAGTCAGACTGTCGAGGAGTATGCTGGGGAATTCTGCCATCTGGGCAGATTTGTTGAGGGACTCAGTGAGACGGCGAAGGCTCGAAGATTCCGGAAGGGGTTAGTCAAGGAGGTCAAGTCCTTGACCAAGAGTGACCGGAGTGCCACTTTTGAGAAGATTCTGGTGGGTGCCCTAGCAGCAGAGGATGATCTTGAACTGAGACTAAAAAGGGGGTGAGACACTCAGGAAGCCAATGGTAGCGGAGGACCGGCCAAGAGGTCGCACATTCAGCAGCAGCATCAGCATCAGCAGCAGCAGAGGCAGTTCCAGGATCAGGGCCGTACACCTTTCCAGCAGGTACAGCAGTAGTCGAGGGCTTAGCCATAGGCACTCAGGCAGTAGCTCGTCAGTTATGGTTTCTGCAAGAAGCCAGGGCATGTGTGGAATGACTGCAGGAAGAGGCTCGGAAGGTGCCTACTCTGTGATTCAGCAAAGCACCAATTGAGGGAGTGCCCTCTATCTTCGGAGCGAGCAGCTCAGGGAGCAAGGGCCAGAGCTCCAGCAGTACAGCTGAAGGGACCATTGCAGACTCAGCAGCAGAGGTTCGCTCAGCATCAGCAGCAGGCCAGGAGAGGTCAGCAGGGGCGAGCTTTTGCCATGGCAGCTGAAGATGCAAAGGCTATCGGGGAGCTGATCGCAGGTTCTATTCTTCTCGACTCCATTCCAGCTTTTGTATTGTTCGATTCGGGGGCTTCCCACTATTTTATGTTTGTATCGTTTGCTATTAGACACCACCTTGTATCTGAATCGTTGCCTAGGACTTGCAAGATCACGACCGGGTGTGGCATTATCCTCGTTAGTGATATTTGCAAGGGTTGGAGAGTTGATTTGGGAGGTCGAGAGTTAGATGTGAGTCTGCTCGTGATGCCATTGCCGAACTACGATATCGTACTCGACATGGATTGGTTGAGCAGGCACCACGCCAGCATAGATTGCTGTAGGGGTAGAGTTCTTTTCAGAGCACCCGGAGAGCCAGAGTTCGAGTTCACCCTACGGCAGGCGGAGCAGAGCAGCGGAGTTTTCTACGGAGTATCAGTTGAGGAGCAGGCAGTGCCACACCCTTTGATAGCAGAGTTTATGGACGTCTTTCCGAAGGATTTATCAGGACTACCACCGGACAGAGACATGGAGTTCTCGATAGACTTAGTGCTCGACACAGAGCCGATATCACAGCACGTCTATAGGGTGAACAACAGTGAGCTGGTAGAGTTGAAGAAGCAGGTGGATGAGCTGCAGGACAAGGGCTTCATTCGATCGAGTTCTTCACCATGGGGTGCACCGGTACTCTTTGTACCGAAGAAGGATGGGTCGGTCAGGATGTGTGTCGACTATAGGGCACTCAACAACCTCACGATCAAGAACAAGTACCCGTTGTCGAGGATCGACGATCTCTTCGATCAGCTGAGTGGGGCGAGGGTATTTTCTAAGATTGATCTGAGGTCAGGTTACCATCAGGTGAAGGTGAAGAAGGAGGATATCCCGAAGACCGTATGCAGGATACGGTATGGTCAGTTTGAGTTTTTGGTTATGTCGTTTGGGCTGACCAATGCCCCGACAGTATTCATGAACTTGATAAACAAGGTGTTCTACCAGTACTTGGACAAGTTCGTGGTGGTGTTCATCGATGATATCCTAGTGTACTCGAAGACTGAGGAGGAGCACTTGAGAGTGGTTCTGGAGGCTCTCGGGAGGAAGGAGCTTTATGGCAAGCTCTCAAAGTGTGAGTTCTTTCTGAACAGAGTTGACTTCTTGGGTCATGTGGTGACTGGAGATGGGATCTCAGTTGACCAGAAGAAGATCATGGCAGTTGAGGCTTGGTCAGCACTGAGTTCAGTAGCAGAGATCAGGAGCTTCTTGGGATTGGCAGGCTATTATAGGAGGTTCGTACAGGATTTCTCCTGGATTGCAGAACCATTGACTAGGATGACCCGGAAGGATGCAGAGTTTGTCTGGCCAGAGGAGTGTCAGGTCACTTTTGATGAGTTGAAGAAGCGGATGATGAAAGCTCCGATTCTGACTATGCCATCAGGATCAGGAGGGTTCACTATCTACAGTGACGCCTTAGGGAAGGGTTTGGGTTGTGTCTTGTAGCAGCATGGAAAGGTGATTGCCTATGCTTCTAGACAGTTACGTCCCCATGAGAAGAACTACCCTACCCACGACTTAGAGTTGGCAGCAGTTATATTTGCTTTGAAGTTGTAGAAATACTACTTATACGGAGAGCGGGTAGAGATCTTTACAGATCATAAGAGCTTGAGTATTTGTTTACACAGAAGGAGCTCAACATGAGACAGCACAGGTGGTTGGAGTTGATGAAGGACTTTAACATTTTACTACAGTATCACCCAGGAAAGGCCAACGTAGTTGCCGATGCCTTGAGTAGGTTTCTGACAACCATGTGTTTGACTATGGATCGTCACTTACTAGCAGATTTAGAAAGCCTGCAGATTGAGGTGATTGTGCAGGAGTTCATATGCAGATGGGAGGCCTTCAGATTCAGTCGAACTTGATAGAGAGGATCAAGTCGACACAGTTCGAGGATGTTGCTCTGCGGTGTATCCGAGAGCAGGTTCGAGCAGGGCTGGTGGATGATGAGTTTACTCTTGCAGAGGATGGCACTTTGAGGCACGGTTCCAGGCTGTGTGTGCCTAGTGGAGAGCTCAAGGAGCAGGTCATGCAGGAGGCCCACCGATCTCAGTACTCTATACATCTAGGTGCTAACAAGATGTATAGGGATCTGAGGGAGAACATCTGGTAGTATGGGATGAAGCGGGAGGTAGCTCGCTTCGTAGCCAGATGTTTGGTCTGTCAGCAGGTCAAGGCAGAGAGATAGAGGCCAGAAGGTTTGTTGTAGCCATTGCTCATTCCAGAGTGAAAGTGGGAGCACATTACGATGGATTTTGTTTCTGGATTGCCGCGTATACCAGGAGGGAAAGACGCAATTTGGGTCATCGTAGACAGGTTAACCAAATTAGCCCACTTTTTGCCATTTAAAGTGGGTACATCTACTGAGAGGCTAGCAGAGATGTATATACGGCAGATTGTCAGGATTCATGGAGTTCCGGTGAGCATTGTCTCGGATCGGGATAGTTGCTTTACTTTCTATTTCTGGCGGAGTTTGCAGACTAGTTTGGGCACCCAGCTCAAGTTAGTACTGTATACCACCCTCAGACGGACGAACAGTCAGAGAGGACTATTCAGACACTCGAGGACATGCTGCGGACTTGTGTTTTGGATTTCGGAGGATCCTGGGAGGATCACCTGCACTTAGTAGAGTTTGCATACAACAACAGTTTTCAGGCCAACATTGAGATGTCACTGTTCGAGGAACTGTACGGGCACAGATGTCGTACACCCTTGTCTTGGGATGATGTTGTAGAACGAGATTTATTGGGATCTGAGATGGTTATAGATCCAGCCGAGAAGGTAAAGCTCATCAGAGACCGGATTTCTGTAGCGCAGGACAGACATCGACACTGGGCCGATAGCCATCGCAGACCTTTAGAGTTTGAGGTACAGCTTAGAGATAGGATTAGAAGTAGGTTGTTTGTTTGATCATGTTTGATTATTTAGTAAATTGAGACCATATTTGTGATTAGGTTGGAGATCTGGTTTTCTTGAGGATATTTTTGACACGTGGTATGATACGTTTTGGTAGAGGTAGGAAGCTTAGCTCGCGCTTCATCGGACCTTTCGTGATCAGCGGAAGAGTCGATGACGTAGCTTACAGGCTAGACTTGCCACATGCACTAGTGGGTGTCCATAACGTATTCCACGTGTCACAGCTGAGACGGTATATGGCAGATCCTAGCCATGTACTCGATCACTCAGAGATTGAGATGGGACCTACTCTTAGCTATCTAGAGCAGCATGTAGAGATTCTGGATCGACGAAAGAAGGTTCTGAGAAACCAGGTGATACCCTTGGTTCGCGTCGCATGGAGGCATCATTCTCCAGGAGAGTCTACCTGGGAGCGGGAGGATGAGATGCGCGAGCGATACCCATATCTATTTGGACCTTGAGGTATAATTGTCTATCCTTCTCACCAGTTTAATTTTGTCTTTCAATTTCAAGGATGAAATTCTTTTAAGGAGGGTATATTTGTCATTTCCATATTTTAGCTTGAGGGTATTTTGGTCATTTTAAAATTTTAAATTTAATTTATATTGTTTGAGTGATGGTCGTTATTTTTTGACTTTTGCAAGTTGTGACTTTAGAGACTAACCTAGATATTGACTTTGACTTTGGTGACTTGGTTAGCATGGTGTGGACCCTAGTCTAACTTAAGTCGACCCAAGTTGACTTGTTTTGGACTAAGTTGCATGGAGAGATTAAGTGTTTTAGGTGTTTGAAACTAATAGCTAAGGGTTTGAATCATTTAACATTTAAACTTGGCCCATAGCCCACTACCCATCAACCCTAACCCTAATTTTCCTATTGTGGCCGGCCTAGGGATTCCCCCCTTCCTATTTAATCTCTCCTATTCATTCTTGCCTCTTTTTACACCACTTTCACTTTTGGCAAGAACAAGGTTTGTCCCATTTGCAATCTTTTCTAATTTCTTCATTTCTCTTCCTTTTTGACTCTAGTCTTTTGCATTAGGATCTAATTAATGTCTATTTACTGTTAGTGGTGAGTAATCTCAGCTTTGGTGCAATTTGGGGCTTTTGAGTTGCTAGAGGGATTCTCCTATATTGAGCTTTTTTATTGAGTTTGACACTCAATAGGTAAACCCCCCCAAACCACCTCCATTTCTTGATTTCTTTGTATGAATGCATAGATCTAGGTGTCCCCTAGCTGTAGAGTTAGTATTGTGTGATTTTGTGTCGTTTTGGTGTTCGTATCGGACACGTATCATAGGTGGTGTGAATGTGTTTGATGAAATGTCACAAAGGATTTTTAATTAATATTTTTGAAAAGTTTTTGAATAGATTTGCTGGGTTGTATGTATGCTTTGATTTCCTCCATGACTGAGCAGATTTTTGAGTCATGTTCGTGTCCAAAATGGACACGAACAAGCTCGCTGCACACACGAGCAGTGTCCTGCTGCTCGGAGGTCTCGTAGGACACGATACGACACGTAGAGGGCTGAGACTTGGTAGACACGTTGGGGTACTGACTGACACGACACCCTAGAAGTTTGACACGGTATCGTGTCATATCGAGGAAGCATGGACACATGCACTGGTTTTGCACTGCGCATGCACAGTCGGGTTCGTGCCTCTGATACGGGCTTCGTGTCCCTCGTGGATACGTCGTGGTGACGTATCAGGCTGACACGAACGTAGCCCTACCCTAGGCGAACATGAGGACACGTGCACGAGTGGTGTCGTATCGTATGTCGTGTCCTGGATCGACACACACGCGTGCACGAGACTGTGTGTTTGTGCGTGTGTCTGTGAGTGTTCGAATTGGTGTAGACACGTTGTGTCCTATATTGGTGGACACTATTTGACATGTATGACACTTACACGTTTGCACGACCAATTACCAACCTTTAATTTGATAATTTGTTTGGGTTTGATTTGAATTTAGGGTAATTCCCCTTATTCTTTGATACAACAGTATCAGTATGCATTTCCTAAGATTTTTTGAATGGTTTAATTCATTTCAAATGCAATTTCATATGCTAAATTATGTGTTATATTGCTGGGATATGTGTTGGTATGTTGGGGTTTCATGTGGGGAAGATTGCTTGGGTTTATAATGTGTTCGAGTGTGTTTTGACACTCAATTGTATAATGACTGAACTGGAATGTGGTAATAACTTAAATCTGAGAACACCTATACTACACTGCTGTAAAAAACCTGAGAGTTCCATGCCACCCCATCTATATTACACACACACATATCCACTAAAACCTGATACACATTACACTGTCAAAAAAAAAACCTGAGAACACATTGTTTCACTGATATCTTAAAACCTAAGAACATCCCATGCCACCCCATCTATACACACATACATATATGTGCTGCCACATATTGAACTGCCACCCTCACTATCACTCACCTCCTATACACACAATTAACTCACATTCTCATCACACACGCACAGAAATCTAAAAACCACACACACACATAACCTGTCACACACACATACACATCTCTATCCCTCTATATATCTATCTGTGTATGTATCTATCTATATATATGTAAATATGCATGTATATATGTATGTATGTAAATAGCAATGTATATATATATATATATATATATATATATATATATATATATATATATATATATATATATATATATTTTGGCACACATATTTTAACCCTTGTACACACACAATATTTTATTTGACACTTGCCTATGTATATATGAATGCCTATAATATGTATGCTTTATATACATTGAGTGTATATATATATATATATATATATATATATATATATATATATATATATATATATATATATATATATATATATATATATATATATTTTATATGTATATATATATATATATATATATATATATATATATATATATATATATATATACTAAAAAAATATATATATCTATTTTTTTTTAATATATATATGAAATGTGTGTTGATAGCTTGTGTTAGCTTTGAAATTGTGTGTGAGTGCTAGCCTAGGCTTGGTTAGGCTTAGTGAGACTTAATTGGACTATGATTGACCTAGTTGACCTAGTTGACTAGTGTAGTTGACCAGAGTTGACCAAGATGTAACGCCCCAGTCCCAAAATACGTAGGACTAAGTACGTAGACATGCCAGCTGTATTCATACGAAATACATAGGTCTCGTATGAATACATAAGCTGTAAAATGCAGTAATCCAAGACAAACTAAATCTCATCCACAATGAAAAGAGTAATAATATAAATATCAACTCGAATATTTATGATACAATCGTTGGGCGGAGACAAAGTCCACTACCAACTATCTCAATGAAAGAAATGTACAATAAATCGAGCGAGAAAAATGGCAAGACGAACCAAGCGTAATTGTCTTCGAAGGAATGAAGAAGACCACGGCCTTGGCTAGGATTCCTGCAGAAAACATGAACACACACCTGGGGAAAAACTAGGTCCTCAGACGGACGTAGCAAGATACAGGAAGAACAAGCTAATATGAACTGTCAGAATAAATAATATATAAATGACTATCCTAGACACAAATATGCAAGGAGATTCTAACCGCCTAATGTGCAATTTAGAGGACAACTTTCATGCGCATGGGGTGGGATTTGTGGCTATAAGTACGTAACTGGCATCCAGTGATCCGTATCCGTCCGTAACGTATAAAACGTCAGAGGGCAACTGCAAAATATATCGCCATAGTTCCTTTCGAAAACTATGGGTTACCTGTTTGGCTTCCCATACGCACTAGCGACTGTCCTCCCCCAATATATCCCACACTGTTCAAGTCATGTCCATGGCTCGTCCAGCTTTGTAACTGCTTGAGTCTCTAAAACCCTAGTCATAGCAGTTACGATCAACTACCGTCACACGACAACAAAGATAGCTAGTCAATAAGTCGTGTCCCTAATAAAATATCTCAAACCGTGTAGTGTAAGTGTCACGGCCAGCGGAGATATAAAATATCCCGCAATAGGAGAGTAGTCTGCTAACACTAAGTTAAAATGCATATAGTAAACTAAAACGACTAACAGAGTCGCTTGCACCCAAGTACGGCTTGGACGCGCAGTTTATAACAAAGGAAAATAACAATATGAGACAAAAATAAATAATGCGAAAAATAAATAACATGACAGTAAATTAGCAAGGTATACTTGCCTGGGGGTCGCCTGGTGTGGTGCTATGATCATGTGGCACCAGTTCAACTTCGATGCAACAACTATGCAAGACGATCTCAATCGATGGGACGGATCGTGCCATTGGGTCCAGAATAGTCAATTTGCTAGGGATGATATAAGGAAGTTTGAGATTCGCAAAGGAATAAGAAGTAGGCGATTAGCCACGGACAAGATTTGATAAACGGAGAGTTTTGGTATAGGAAAATATTTATAATTACCCTAGAAATATATATTTATATAAACTCTTCTTAGTCAAACTATTTAAAAAATACTTATTATTTAGGAACTATATTTGGTAGTTAGTTATAATAAAAAAAACTATATATTTATTTTATCTCAAAATATTACAAAGAATTACTTGAAAATATAGGAAAACGGATTAGGCAAAAAACTAATTTTTATCAAATAAATTTTAAACAAAGAAAAACCATAACTAATATAAAATAATACAACAATATTTTAGGGCTTTTAAACCAAAATTTGGAATATAGACCAAGCCCATTACAAAATTTTGCTCCAAATGATTTAGAAAATACTAATATATAAAATTTCTGAAATAATTAATAATTACAATACAACAATGCTAATATTATCAATGAATATAATAGAAACAATATTACATAATAATACTTATACTAAGTAGATACCATACACAAATTATACAAAAATAAATAAAGCAAAGAATAAGCTCATCAGTATTGCTGTCTCTTCTCTACTAAAGAAGAACAACACACAAAACATAAAATAATAAAAATAATTATAATTATAATAACATACCTTAATAATAATAATAATAATAATAATAATAATAATAATAAATAACAGATAAAGAAAGAAGGAAGAAAGAAAAATATTAATAATAATAATAATAATAATAATAATAATAATAATAAGGCTACTGTTACTGTGCTTCTCAAAACAAACGCAAAGAATAAGAGGAAGGATTCAGAAGAAGAAGGGGAGTGGGAGCGGTTTCGAGAGGGGTTTCCGCCGCCAGCTCTGAGCGGGGCAGCGCCGGCTCTCCCAGCGGTGATGGAGAGGCGGAGAGAGGGAAATCGAGGTCTCGGGAAGGGGAGGAGAGAGAAGAGCGGAAAGGTCGGACGCGGCTGAGATGGAGGGTTTTAGTGGTCGGAGGTCTTCGTCGCCGGCGGAGCGGGAGATCGAAGGGCGGACGGCGGTGGCGTTGTGCTCGAGCGCACGGGCGTCGGGTGTGTGGCGAGGCTCGCGGCCAGGCGGGGAGCTCAGGCGGGTTTCGGTGGGGTCGCCGGTCGGGCGTTCGAGAGGGAGAGGGGCGGACGCTGTGGAGAAGGGGGCGACAGGGGCGGCGGACGCAGGAAACGCGGCGCGGCGGGCGGCCGTTCGTGGGAGGCCTGCACGCCGCCGGCGGATGAAGGCTTAGGCGCGGGAAGAAAAGGGTTTCCGGTCGACGCATGGGTGGCGCGCGAGGGCGGCGGTCACGGCGTGGCCGGGAGGGACGGACGCGCGGACGGTGGAGGAAGATCGGCACTCGGCCAGGTTAGGGTTTGGGCTTGGTTTTTGGTTCTCTTCTTCTTCTATTTATTTGGGGGTTTGGTTTGGTGGAGACGGTGGTGTGATGGGTGTTGATGGTGGTGGCGCACACGGTGGTGTTGCGGTGATCGACGGGAAGTGGTGGTGGTCGTAGAGTTGTCGGTGGTGGCTGTAGGTTTTTGGCGGAAAGGAGTGGTGGTGATGATGGCTGGTGGTGGTGGGTTCTTGAGGTTTCTGGTGGTAGGCGGTGCTGCCACGGCCGGTAGGTGGAGGAGGAGGAGAGGGTGAGCATGGTGGTGATGGTGGTGGCTGCCGATGCCAAGGAGGTTGGATGGGTGAGCTGGGATGGTGGTCTGGCAGGATTCCGATGAAGTCAGGCTGGTGGCTTGAGGGAGTTTGGTTGCTGGTGATGAGATGGTTGGGTGGTCGGACACAGGCGGCGGGACAGAGCTGCGGCAAATTTTGGTTTAGGGTTAGGTTTAGATTAGGAACTAGGAATTTGGCAATTAGAGATTTGATGTATCGTGCCGGGGTTGTCGGCACGGAGGAGGAGCACTGTATATGTACAAATAATGGAATAAGAACGAATGGACACAGACACGATCGCGACACATTTGTGGAGGATTTTGCGGGTGTGAGAAATTTATGGAGGAGTACCTGCCTATTTATAGGATGTGGGAATTCTCAATTGGATATGAATTAGGATTATTTAAAACCCAAAATAGATATTTCATAATTAATTTAAATCAATTCAAATCCAATATCCAAATGCAAATCCAAATTAAATCTAATTAATAATTTTTTTTTTGCTCAAAATTAAATGGGAAAATTCAATTTTTAAATGTCTAACTATTTAAATAATTTCAAAAATCAAATCAGGATTTAAATGGCCAAAATAACTTCCAAATATATTTTTCAAAATACCAATAATAATAATTCGAAAATAATAATTATTTTTAAATATCCTTTCGAATAATAAAATATTAATATTAAATATATTTGAAAATCACAATAAATATTAATATGAAAATTTTGAACTACATTTAATAATTTAGATAAAAACAATTATGAAATTAAACATAAATAATCAAATCTTCAAAATACGCTTTACTAAATAAATTATTATAAGTAATAAAAATAAATTTTGAAAATATACATGAAATAATTTTCTAGTTTTCTAAATTACCACTATTCAACAAAATAGCATTTTATAAATAAATGAATAATAGGCTTTGCCTTTAATAAAAAATAATTATTATATAAAATTTTGAAACAATTATCGATAATAAAATTAAAAATTATTTTTCTAAAAATATGTACCTCGCACATATTCGCACTCGAGGAGTAATACGAAAAACGTAAACCTTTGTACGACGTTCAATACGACTAAGCGACGTACAATACAAAATTTTAAATCAGTACCAAATTTAATAATAAAAAATACTAGTAGAAATTTAGGGGTTTTACATCCTACCCAACTTACAAGAATTTCGTCCTCGAAATTAGGAATAAGTAGGGGTGAGAAGACACAAGGGTATCGGGGGGAACGATCAAATCACGACGTCAAAACATACATTAGAAAATCGTGATTCGATAACTACGGAAATAACCACGAACTTAATTTAGGGAGTAATGGATGGTCGCGTGTTAACGGAAGAAGAGACGAAGATTAACGGTCAATAAGGGTGGTAATTTGATTTGAGATCAAGGACAGGTGGTTTTCTAGGGGAACATACTCGTCTATGTTTTAGGGGTGTTAAGGAAGTTATTCTAGTCATTTCTAAATATCAAATGATTAGAGATCATGATCAAGAGTCGAAGGGTAGGTCGAATAACTCGAGACGATGTTGTAAACACAAGGCTTGGTTGATGGCTAACTAACTATCATGGTCATAGGGGAACACTTGGTTTCTATCTATCAAGTATGAGTGTTCTGTCCTTTCAAATTAAGCGAAGGACAAAACGAATAAGAGTTCGAAGGAGGTTTATTGAATACGACACGTGGTTCAAAGACGACTGAATAAATTCAAAGAGAATTGCCAAGGCAGACGTGGATGAGATTCTAAGGAGCAAGCTTAACTATATCTCCACCCACGTATAACGATAAATAAAAGCGAACCAAAGTGCAATAGGTTGATCAGACCATCATGCACCGGTTCTGATTAGACAATATGTTAGTGGGTGCGCACCCAATAAAACATGTCATGATCAAGCTTGATAAGGGAATAAGCTTGCAAAACTTAAGCTAAACTAGCTGCATAGGATAGTAAAAACATTTGTATAAACATAGGCACGATTAAAATTTTAAAGAAGTGGGACTAGTTCAAACTTATTAAGAATCTAGTCATGCCCTTGGTTGGTGCCTATACAGTCGTACTACTGTCTACTTGCTTAAGACTGGGTTAAGGTCACAAGGAAGGTTAGGTCGTAAGGTATTCTACCCAACTTACAAGAGTTAAACTAGCAGGGTGACGGGACAATGGGACAAGTCGGCCTAGTATGGATTACCTTTCTAACCAACATCAAGCACGAAAGAAGGATAAGAATTTACGGTGGAGGGAATCAAGCAAGATGCAAATCGAGGAGTCAAACGAGAAGGCAGTCAAGGGTGTGGATGAGATCCTAGACTCTAATCCTATACGCAGGCTTGTTTGGTACGGTAAAGTAACCAAACAATTTATCTAGACCTGCATGGGCCACCACAAAAACATGTAACGCCCTAGTCCCAAAATACGTAGGACTAAGTACGTAGACATGCCAGCTGTATTCATACGAAATACATAGGTCTCGTATGAATACATAAGCTGTAAAATGCAGTAATCCAAGACAAACTAAATCTCATCCACAATGAAAAGAGTAATAATATAAATATCAACTCGAATATTTATGATACAATCGTTGGGCGGAGACAAAGTCCACTACCAACTATCTCAATGAAAGAAATGTACAATAAATCGAGCGAAAAATGGCAAGACGAACCAAGCGTAATTGTCTTCGAAGGAATGAAGAAGACCACGGCCTTGGCTAGGATTCCTGCAGAAAACATGAACACACACCTGGGGAAAAACCAGGTCCTCAGACGGACGTAGCAAGATACAGGAAGAACAAGCTAATATGAACTGTCAGAATAAAATAATATATAAATGACTATCCTAGACACAAATATGCAAGGAGATTCTAACCGCCTAATGTGCAATTTAGAGGACAACTTTCATGCGCATGGGTGGGATTTGTGGCTATAAGTACGTAACTGGCATCCAGTGATCCGTATCCGTCCGTAACGTATAAAACGTCAGAGGGCAACTGCAAAATATATCGCCATAGTTCCTTTCGAAAACTATGGGTTACCTGTTTGGCTTCCCATACGCACTAGCGACTGTCCTCCCCCAATATACCCACACTGTTCAAGTCATGTCCATGGCTCGTCCAGCTTTGTAACTGCTTGAGTCTCTAAAACCCTAGTCATAGCAGTTACGATCAACTACCGTCACACGACAATAAAGATAGCTAGTCAATAAGTCGTGCCCCTAATAAAATGTCTCAAACCGTGTAGTGTAAGTGTCACGGCCAGCGGAGATATAAAATATCCCGCAATAGGAGGGTAGTCTGCTAACACTAAGTTAAAATGCATATAGTAAACTAAAACGACTAACAGAGTCGCTTGCACCCAAGTACGGCTTGGACGCGCAGTTTATAACAAAGGAAAATAACAATATGAGACAAAAATAAATAATGCGAAAAAAAATAACATGACAGTAAATTAGCAAGGTATACTTGCCTGGGGGTCGCCTGGTGTGGTGCTATGATCATGTGGCACCAGTTCAACTTCGATGCAACAACTATGCAAGACGATCTCAATCGATGGGACGGATCGTGCCATTGGGTCCAGAATAGTCAATTTGCTAGGGATGATATAAGGAAGTTTGAGATTCGCAAAGGAATAAGAAGTAGGCGATTAGCCACGGACAAGATTTGATAAACGGAGAGTTTTGGTATAGGAAAATATTTATAATTACCCTAGAAATATATATTTATATAAACTCTTCTTAGTCAAACTATTTAAAAAATACTTATTATTTAGGAACTATATTTGGTAGTTAGTTATAATAAAAAAAACTATATATTTATTTTATCTCAAAATATTACAAAGAATTACTTGAAAATATAGGAAAACGGATTAGGCAAAAAACTAATTTTTATCAAATAAATTTTAAACAAAGAAAAACCAAATATAAAAATAATACAACAATATTTTAGGGCTTTTAAACCAAAATTTGGAATATAGACCAAGCCCATTACAAAATTTTGCTCCAAAATGATTTAGAAAATATACTATATAAAATTTCTGAAATAATTAATAATTACAATACAACAATGCTAATATTATCAATGAATATAATAGAAACAATATTACATAATAATACTTATACTAAGTAGATACCATACACAAATAAAAAAAAATAAAGCAAAGAATAAGCTCATCAGTATTGCTGTCTCTTCTCTACTAAAGAAGAACAACACACAAAACATAAAATAATAAAAATAATTATAATTATAACATACCTTAATAATATAATAATAATAATAATAATAAATAAAGAAAGAAAGAAAGAAAGGAAGAAAGAAAAATATTAATAATAATAATATAATAATAATAATAATAAGGCTACTGTTACTGTGCTTCTCAAAACAAACGCAAAGAATAAGAGGAAGGATTCAGAAGAAGAAGGGGAGTGGGAGCGGTTTCGAGAGGGGTTTCCGCCAGCTCTGAGCGCGGGGCAGCGCCGGCTCTCCCAGCGGTGATGGAGAGGCGGAGAGAGGGAAATCGAGGTCTCGGGAAGGGGAGGAGAGAGAAGAGCGGAAAGGTCGGACGCGGCTGAGATGGAGGGTTTTAGTGGTCGGAGGTCTTCGTCGCCGGCGGAGCGGGAGATCGAAGGGCGGACGGCGGTGGCGTTGTGCTCGAGCGCGCGGGCGTCGGGTGTGTGGCGAGGCTCGCGGCCAGGCGGGGAGCTCAGGCGGGTTTCGGTGGGTCGCCGGTCGGGCGTTCGAGAGGGAGAGGGGCGGACGCTGTGGAGAAGGGGGCGACAGGGGCGGCGGACGCAGGAAACGCGGCGCGCGGGCGGCCGTTCGTGGAGGCCTGCACGCCGCCGGCGGATGAAGGCTTAGGCGCGGGAAGAAAAAGGGTTTCCGGTCGACGCATGGGTGGCGCCGAGGGCGGCGGTCACGGCGTGGCCGGGAGGGGCGGACGCGGACGGTGGAGGAAGATCGGCACTCGGCCAGGTTAGGGTTTGGGCTTGGTTTTTGGTTCTTCTTCTTCTATTTATTTGGGGGTTTGGTTTGGTGGAGACGGTGGTGGTGATGGGTGTTGATGGTGGTGGCGCACACGGTGGTGTTGCGGTGATCGACGGGAAGTGGTGGTGGTCGTAGAGTTGTCGGTGGTGGCTGTAGGTTTTTGGCGGAAAGGAGTGGTGGTGATGATGGCTGGTGGTGGTGGGTTCTTGAGGTTTCTGGTGGTAGGCGGTGCTGCCACGGCCGGTAGGTGGAGGAAGGAGGAGAGGGTGAGCATGGTGGTGATGGTGGTGGCTGCCGATGCCAAGGAGGTTGGATGGGTGAGCTGGGATGGTGGTCTGGCAGGATTCCGATGAAGTCAGGCTGGTGGCTTGAGGGAGTTTGGTTGCTGGTGATGAGATGGTTGGGTGGTCGGACACAGGCGGCGGGACAGAGCTGCGGCAAATTTTGGTTTAGGGTTAGGTTTAGATTAGGAACTAGGAATTTGGCAATTAGAGATTTGATGTATCGTGGGGTTGTCGGCACGGAGGAGGAGCACTGTATATGTACAAATAATGGAATAAGAACGAATGGACACAGACACGATCGCACGACACATTTGTGGAGGATTTTGCGGGTGTGAGAAATTTATGGAGGAGTACCTGCCTATTTATAGGATGTGGGAATTCTCAATTGGATATGAATTAGGATTATTTAAAACCCAAAATAGATATTTCATAATTAATTTAAATCAATTCAAATCCAATATCCAAATGCAAATCCAAATTAAATCTAATTAATAATTTTTTTTGCTCAAAATTAAATGGGAAAATTCAATTTTTAAATGTCTAACTATTTAAATAATTTCAAAAATCAAATCAGGATTTAAATGGCCAAAATAACTTCCAAATATATTTTTCAAAATACCAATAATAATAATATCGAAAATAATAATTATTTTTAAATATCCTTTCGAATAATAAAATATTAATATTAAATATATTTCGAAAATCACAATAAATATTAATATGAAAATTTTTGAACTACATTTAATAATTTAGATAAAAACAATTATGAAATTAAACATAAATAATCAAATCTTCAAAATATCGCTTTACTAAATAAATTATTATAAGTAATAAAAATAAATTTTGAAAATATACATGAAATAATTTTCTAGTTTTCTAAATTACCACTATTCAACAAAATAGCATTTTATAAATAAATGAATAATAGGCTTTGCCTTTAATAAAAAATAATATTATATATAAAATTTTGAAACAATTATCGATAATAAAATTAAAAATTATTTTTCTAAAAATATGTACCTCGCACATATTCGCACTCGAGGAGTAATACGAAAAACGTAAACCTTTGTACGACGTTCAATACGACTAAGCGACGTACAATACAAAATTTTAAATCAGTACCAAATTTAATAATAAAAAATACTAGTAGAAATTTAGGGTTTTACACAAGAGTTGACTTTGGCCTAGATGACCTAGAAATCATATAGAATGCATTGTAATCTTCAGCTGACTTTGAGCTGTCTTATTGTGCTCTTGTACGCATTTTGGCACCTCCCTCGTGGGCCCCTCTGCCCCCCGAAGGTCGTGTGCCACCCTACTATTCGGCCCAACGTTTCGCTGGCGCCTTCTCCTCCCTAGGCCACCAGGCGCGTATTCCCTTTGATGGCGGCCTTTTTTGGGTGCCAACCCCTCTTGGAGTGCCATATCCCTTTGCAGGCGGCCATTTTTGGGCACAGCCCCTCGTGGAGCTCATCCAGTGACAAGCGCCTGCTTTCATGATCGGCCTCTTTCTGATGTTCAGGCACCGGCTGCTGCGATGCTCGTTCATGCCACGCTCGCCCCTGCGGGCGCCTCCCCTTCTATATCCACCGCGCACGATCGTGGCGCCCTCTCTTTCCTGGGCTACCAGGCGCCACTCCCCTCTGCTGGCGGCCCTTTCTGGGCGACAACCCCTCATGACGCCTACCCAGCATCGGGCGCCTCCTTTCCAGACCGACCTCTCTCCGGCGTGCAACACCCATTGCTGCCATGCAAGCCCAGGCCGCACCTGCCCCGACGGGTGCCTCCCCTTCTCTTGTATGTAGAGCCCAGCCCTCTGAGCAGGTGAGTGCACACGAGGGGCTGCGCTGACCCCTGACGCACGAGTGCCTTCAGCTGTCGGGTCCCGCGCTTGTGCGCTGGCGCTCTCCCCAGGAAGGCCGTATCGTCTTGCCTGAACTTGCCTGCAGATCTTCTAGCGGTGGCCAACTCTCTCTCAGCGCCTCAACCCCCACAAAGGGTAGATGCATCCCCAACTCACCTCCCCCCTCCCCCGCGCTAATCGCACCCGGAGGGATCGTCCCCTCCCCCCCCCCCCCCCCGCCCCCCACTCCTGGGCTGACTTACGTCGAAAAGCTCAGACCGAACAGAGCGGCCAAATAGGCCCTGCTATTTTATGATGTAGCCCTTCCAGAAGTTGATTATTTGCAGGAATCATCCGTGATCAAGGTCCCCTTTTTCGACTTAGAATTGACATCGCTGACAGTATCCTTTTCGTACACATACGTCCTTAAATTCTCCACTGGATGCCCGAAACTTCAGAGAGTCCAGGAAGTTATCTCCAGTTGGGGTCTCTCCGCGGCCTACAGGGTGGCACCTCTGGATCCCAAACATGTCCTATTACACTTATCATCTAAGTCCGATCACAGGAACGTGGTCAAGAGGCACCGGCAGGGTTGACTCCCACCTAATGAAAATTGTCATATGGACACCGGATTTTAACACCAAAGAAGACTCAGCAACGGTGTCGGCCTGCGTGACCCTTCCCAATCTCCCCTTCATTTTCTTTGTCCCAACAGCTCTAAAACACATCGCCAACTCCTTCGGGACGTATGTGGCAGCAGCAGAAGATAACCAGTAACCTTTCGAAAGCGAACTACGCTAAAATTTGCATGGAGCTTGACATCTCCAAAGATCCCCCAATCACATTCTTATCGAGCTAGGCAACAGGATGCACATCCAGCAAATCATCTATGACAACAATATCACCTTCTGCAAATACTGTCATCTGTGCGGTCACTCCACCGAGTGTTGTTTTCGATTGCACCCTGAACTAAAGAAGAAAGAAGCTCGTAAAGGTGCCCCAGTTAAAGCGAGCAGGAAATAACAATCTCACCAACAATCACCTCTGCTTCCGTTACCGAACTCTCACATCAGATTTGCAGCCAGCGAGGGGAATTCCAGCAACGAAGTATATGCCTCCCTGGGAAAAGCCATTATACCCTACTCTTCCCCAGCTCTAAACCTTACCAACAAGTTTGACATCCTGGCATCGGAAGCCTCAGGCTCCTCTCAGGATTTTTTCCATCCCCGAAGACCCCTCTGAACACCGTTGTCAGAAAAAAGGGATAGAGTCCACCAGAGATCTCACCATGAGCGCTTCCGAGTCATCGACATCAGAGCCCCAACTCGACTACTCCAAGATCACCGTCGACCCCGACAACGCAGTCATATGCGCAGAAGCCCTTACCATCATCGATCCAGAGCAGGTGCACAGATGTCAGCAAGTCATCGAAGCAGCTTACTTCAACCCAAACTCATACTTGGGTGACTTGTCCGATATTGTAGGAGAAGTCGACATGCACGTGGCAGAGGAGGTTAGACCCGTCAGAATGACCACCCCGCATTCTGAAGCGACAACCACCACCCAGAAATCAAAAAAAATATAGTCCACAGCCATGATACTAGGTCTGCCACAAAGCTCTCCAAACCTTCCCTCCCTAGCAACCTCAATGCTTAACATCCTCACTTAGAAGGTTCGAGGCCTGGCAAACAAACCGACTTTGAGGAGATTAATCAGCCTCAAGAAAATTCACAATATCGACATCTTAGTCATTTTAGAACCTAAAATCCTCCCAAAGAATCTCAATTTCATCCAGATGTAATTAGGCTACTCCTCTGCCATTGCAGGCCGTCACGACATTTGGATCTTATGTTCGTCAGATGTGAAGATTGGAGTCATCCACGACTCTAGAAAAGACCTCATGTGTTGGGTGGAGCCCCCCATGCTTCTGACGCACTCCCTTTTGTCCACGGTCCATGGTAGTTGCGACATATCTGAACGCAAACAACTTTGGGCCGACCTCCTGGACATCCACCTTAACTACATCAACCTCCCTTGGCTATGTACAGGGGACTTCAATGCTATTACCTGTAGAGAGGAGAAGACTGGTGGTCGTCCGCCCCCCCAGCGGCCATGTAGGATTTCAACAACTTCATATTCAGCGCCCACCTATCCCCCTTTAGTTTATCGACAACGCATTTACCTGGTGTAACATGGAAGAGGGCACCCGTCGGTAATACTCTCGTCTGGATCGGCGCTCATCAATGCCCACTAGTCTGATATGGGCTTACCTCCAACCTCACGTACCTCAATGCCACTGAATCTGATCTCGCCCCCTTCTCGTAGAAATCAAATGCAACTTGAGCTAGATCAAAAAAAGTTTTCGGTCCCTCGACTTCTGGAGCCACCACCCTCAATTCAAAAACATCGTCGCAGAAGCGTTGAGCCGGGCGGACTCCCTCGACCCTCTCATCCGAGTTTCCAACAAGCTCAAGGCCACTAGGAAAGCACTAAGCTTGGAGTAAGCAGGCATATGGGGATATTATCCAGGCCATTCTTGTTGTTGAAGATGATATAACCCGTACGGAAGCTCTCTACGCGATCGATAGATCACCAGCGGCCAGGACCTCCCTGAACCTCACCAAAGCGCTTCTCAAATTCTGCTTGAAAGTAGAGACCAAATTCTGGAAGGAGAAAGCCAGACTGAAATGGGACAGTGAGGGTGATAAAAAAATACTAGCTACTTTTACTCATGTGTCAAGGGTCGCAGACAGAAGCTTAACCTCCACCCGATTGCATTCTTGTTTGAAGAAACCCTCCCCTTCAATTGGTCTTTTTTCACGAAAAGCAGACATGAGATAACAAATCAAGTCTTTCCCTAAGATTTTAAATAGCTGTCCCGAATTCGAAATCAGAGGAATCATCAAAGACCAACGGGGTATCCAATTGGCTGCTGCTAGCTTGTACTCTCGGTTGTTCACTAAAGATATCGTCAACAGGGATGCCGATTTCCTTGCTGAGATCCTACACCTTATTGATGACATTGACAATAGCCAGCTGGAGCTCCTCCCTTCCGAACAAGAGGTGAAAGATGCAGTTTAGGCGCTTGATGAGCAAAACGCGCCCGGACCTGACAATTTTATGGGAGTGTTCTTTCGCTCATGCTGGGACATCATCAAGTTGGATATCCATGAGGCGGTGATCGCCTTCTTCCAAGGAGCCAGATACCCCAGAGCTATTTCATGTGCTCATTTGATCCTTATCCCTAAACAGGACAATCCGGAGACCTTTAGAGATTTTTGCTCTGTTAGCCTCTGTACCTTCACCAATAAAATCATCTCTAAGGTTATTGCCACGCACATGATCGAGATCCTCCCTAAAATTATATCCGAGGAACAGAGTAGCTTCGTTCGGGGTAGAAACATCCAGGACAACATCATGCTGGCACAAGAAATGATTACACGCATGAAATTACCAGCCAGGGGTGGTAATATTGCCATCAAATTTGATATAGAGAAGGCCTATGACAGGCTGGATTGGCAATTCATGATCTGGGTCTTCAGGGCCTTTGGGTTTTCGGAAACATGGACCAACATAGTGTGGAGATCGATCAGCAACTTGTGGTTCTCTACGGTGATCAATGGACAAGCCAACAGTTTTTTTAAATCCAGTCGAGGAGTCAGACAAGGGGACCCTTTATCTTCCACTATTTTTATCATAGCGGCGGAAGCCCTGAGCAGAAATCTGAACAAAATTGTTAGATCCCCGAACTTCCAGCATTTTCATACCGCTAGTGGCTGTCCGATCATCACCCACCTGGCTTACGCCGACGATATCCTCATCTTCACCTCCGGGGACGTCGGGTCGGTGGAAGTGGTCCACAATACACTGCAGAGATACGCAAGGTGCTCCGGCCAGCGTGTCAATACCAACAAGAGTATGATCTATGCCCACCACAAAATTAATAGAGATCACGTCGCTACTCTCTCCAACATTACTTCCTTCTCTGTAGCATATCCACCTTTCTACTACCTTGGAAGCCCCCTGGTGTACGGCAGATCTAACGCAGACATTTTTGAAGGGTTGGAGGGCAAAATCAAGAAAAAACCTAGAAGGATGGCATAACACCACTTTATCACCCGATAGGAAGATGATTCTGATCAATCATATGCTTTCATCCATTCCCATATATACCCTTGCTGCATGTTCCCCCTCTAAGAAGGTTCTCACATCGATCAAAAGAATCTTTGCCAATTTTCTCTGGGGTCACAACAACGGCAAGGACAAGCACCATTGGGCTAGCCGGGATACCTGTGCCAAATCCACCGACGAGGGAGGTCTGGAATTCTCTTGACTGTCGTACATCGTGGATGCCTTCTCGATGAAGCTGTGGTAGAAGCTTCGAGTGAGCCAGAATCTATGGACACGTTTCATGAGGGCCAGATACTTCAAGCACATATATCCGTCCACAGCCATTTCCAATAGCAGATCCTCCGCAGCGTGGCGTCGCATCCTTCATGGCCGCACCCTTGCTGAACCCGTGATTTGCTTCCAGCTGGGATCAGAAATCCTTGCTTTCCTCGAACGGTGGGTCGGGACGATCTGCTTCCATGTTGTCACCCCCCTTTCCTGAATAGGGCTATATAGTCATTTATGTTATTTTATTATTTTATTATTATTTAAATTACTATTGTTAGTATTTTTTACATTATTAGTTAAATAGGTATTTTGTGGATACAGATATACAGATATATATATATATATATAATCTATATATATATATTATATATAATATATATTATTATAGATATATATATATATGTTCAATAAGTTTTTTTTATCAAACTTTTAATATTAAATAAATATAGATACGGAAATATATATTATATATATAATATATATATATATATATATATATATATATATAATATATATATATATATATATAAAATAATATATAAAATATATATAATATATATATATATTATCTATATATATATATATATATAATATATGTTCAATAAGTTTTTTTTATCAAACTTTAATATATTAAATAAATAGATACGGAATATTATCTTTATTTTAGAAATTTGTTTGGTATTTATTTTATTTTATTTTTTTATGATATATATTTTTTTATTTTTTTTATTTTATGAATATATTATATATTATTATATTATAATATATTATATATATAATATAATTTATATATATATATATATATATATATATTATATATATATATATATATATATATATAATATATATATATATATATATATAAATATATATATATATATAATATATATTTATATATATATATATATATATATATATATATATATATATATATTATATATATATATAGATATATATATAATTTATAATTTATTATTTATAACGAAGGAAAATAGTATTTTTATAATAAATGAATTTATGTATATTATGTATGTATTTATGTATGTATGTATGTATGTATGTATGTATGTTTGTATAATATATATAAAGTTTTAAAGTATTAAAGAAAGAGGAATAAGATAGGAAGAAAGAAAAAAAAAAGAGAAATAAATCAAAAGCACAACAACACAAACCGAGCCCCCCTTTCCTTAAATCGAACCGAGTCCCCTTTCCCCCTTTATATATAATTCGTTAGAGAGAGAAATGGATTTTTTTTACAAAACCCTAACCCAAACCTAGCCGCACACCTCCCCTCGACGTCAGCTACCTGCGCGCCACCTCGACACGCCGGAGGCTGGCCAGGACGCGCGCAACGGCGACATGATGCGAAGACAGGACAACAGCGCACAACAGCCGCGAACTCGACTTCGCCTTGATCTTGCGCGATGCTCACTCGATCGTTTCACGATCCGTTTCTTCTGGTATGTTCACAACATATACGTCTTCGTATTCCTTCAAATAGTTTTGTGCCGATTCACATCATGTGCGATAAAAAACGAGTTCCAAAATCGAGAACAACTTAATTTATTGGACGTTAGAAACTATCCCGAAACTCTAACTTTGTGGCCGATTTGCGACCATCGTGTTGCTAATTTTCACAATCGGTCTGAAGAGACTTGTAGACAACATATAGGAGATCAAAACTCTTCTTGTGGATTTAATTTTTATGAATTATATCGAAAGTTATTGGTTTGTGAAGTTGGAGAAAAAATTGTTTTCAAAAACTGAATTTTTAGAAAAATTGTCCCAATACGCCGTCCGTCCCGTCAATCCGGGCGACGTGGTCACGAACCGAAAGTACCGAAAGGTGCGTATCGACTTTGTTGACGTGTGGGATTTGACGGAATTCAAATTGGTCCGTGTGCGCGACGAATTTGATGCGTATCCGTCAAAAATTCACTGTATCGACCTTTTGCAAATTTGTCAATTACTTTGTGCACGCTCGTCATATCGAGATGAAACTTATCCACAGGACCGTATTATTTTTCTGGTCCTGTATGCCATGTTTAGTCCGAATCTGAGAAGGTCGACCGGAACGCTATTTTGGCGGGCCCACGACCCGATCCAACGGGCGAATTTGTGCAGGGCCCACCGGAATCCAACTTTGGACATACAGTTGGTTCATCTCGTCAAATTGGACCTGTAAACATATAGTTTGATGACTTTAGAGACCATAGGTTCTGGCATATTTTCGGTACAAAGTGGGTCCAACGGTGGGACACTGTTTTGATCCAAATTACCGTTTCGTCCCTGTGTCCAGAATTGGACTTATAGATAGACGTTTCTAGCTAATTTGATAATTCTAAGAACATTGGTAATGTCTATTTCAGCATTAGGAGACAGTTGTGCGAGTTGACCGTTCGTGGCTCGTTGAGTGGGTTGTAGTTTCGATTTTCTCAGCTCAGGACAATAGGCAAGTACATTCTCTGGTAGTTTTTATTGCTTTGATATATACTATATCTGATTCAGTTGTAGTGATATACTTGATTCTCGACACGAGGATACACGGACTAGTATACGTGAATCTCGTCATGAGATGTCATTCCTGGTTTACCTGGTATATGAGTACATTGTTCGATATTGTTTCATGTACTTGTATAGACACCAATTTGGGAGTGGGCTGACCCTCTATTTTTTGAATCTCGTGTCATGACCTGTCATATCTGGATTCATTACACTACTCGGGGATGGGGAGTTATTAGAGGTTATGTGATCATTACCCCTACTTGTTTATTACTTGTGCATAGCTCCACCCTCACTACACGTAGGGTGTAGCTTGACCTTATACTATTTGTGCATAGCTTTCCATTTTGGCCGGCCTGATCCCTACACTATTATACTACCTGTGCATAGTCGATCAAATAGAACAGCCTGATTTTGACCCAAGCCGATCACATAATGCTCTAATATCTCATGGCACTTACTTTTTATGTTTACATCATACCTCAGATTACTTTCCACTATTTATATTCCAATTTTATCTTATATCTCACACATGACATGATATACAGATCTCATGTACTGTTTTACTTTCAGTCTTGATATTTCATCTTATTTTTTTATAATTGTCTCTTATAGTATTATCAATTTACATGGAACTGTTGTTGGTGTTTGTACTTGCTCATATCCTGACAGGATAACCCTCATTGTTTTTAGGATTTAGATGCAGATGCCCGACCTACTACGGGTTTGGCATAGATGGAGCCTACGACCAGGACCAGCCTGTGGACCCGGCTCGTAGAGGACGTACCGCCAGTAGTGACCTAGTTTACCTAGATTTTGCCTGGATTACATTCCAGTTTTATACTTTGGACTTGTAGTATTTATTTGGGATATTGTTTTAGTCTTGGATTCTGAACTTGTGATTGTGGCTCGACACTATTTCAGACTATTTACTTTATCTTTATCTTTATCTTTATCATCGTGCTTATCTTCCTTAGATCGTGATTGAGTGGTGATTATATTCCTCCGTACGGAGATGACAGGTTATATTATTGTGTCTTAGATTCTATATATCTAGATGACCTTTACCATCAGTCTATTCTACCGCCAATACTGCGCGTAGGTGGACGTACCCACGTGCTCGTGCCCCTAAACATGGTGCGGATCGTGACACATTTTTATGGTGGCCCAAGCAGGTCAGTGTCGCAACTAGTACGATTTCGTAATGGTACTCGACTTAGAGTACTAATTACGAGCCTGCTCTTAGATATAGGTTTTGGTTATGATAGGAGTTACTAAATCACATATTAACAAAATTTTGATCTTTTTATTATCAGACAACTCTCCTTGCATTTCGAAATATTATCCTTCCTTGATAATATCTTATCATGTGCCATGTAATCTCCTTGCTTAAGACTTTGAGATATTCCTGAGACACCTTGAAAATCTTGGTTGAACATCAATTTGAAATTCTTTCCTTTTGTTTCTGTTCCCTTTGCTCCTAGTTATTGAATTTGATATTGATGGATCATCGTTGATTTTGATTGTCATATCGAGATGAATTTTATGGCCTGAGTTAATATCTTTTGATAACATATGTTGACGGAATAACAGGGAAGGTAAAACATCTACTTAGTTATGAAACCTTTTTTTTATTGCAGCTATATTAGCCGCGGTGACAAAAATAAGGACCTGACTTCGGATGTACACATCTTGGTTATGAGATTTGGATTTCTTGCAGCCATACCAGTCTGCATGGCGAGGATTCCAGACGACATGATTATAGAGGTGCATACCAGTTATGGAATCTACCATTTATTACAGCCTTGCTTACTGGCGTGGTGATGATTCTGGGTATCATAATATTTGGACAGACGTGTATGATTATCAGATTGTATCTTGAGAATGGTCGTAACATATCTCTATTACTTCACTTCTGTTATTATAGATTCTATTCCAACATCATTAGCTTAAGAGTAAGGATAGTTTCAGTTATTTAGTCCAGGTCCTTGAGAGTCTCATTTCATTATAGGTTCTTCGTATTATAATGGCTTGATGACTTGCAATTAGTTTGTGTTCTTGAGTAATTGTGTTAATAGTTTAGAGTATGGTTAGGAAAGTATGTATATGATGTTGATAATAATATATATGAGAACCCTAGAGTGATTAATAAGTGTTAAGGTAGGAGTTGCACTAGGAACCGGAGTAGAGGAGTACCCTAGTAGCTAGAGACGAAGTATTTCAAGTGTTATAGAAGTTTAGGCAACCAATAGTTTAGTGTCTAGTTGGAGGAGAGACATGAACAACCTAGCATAGGGGTATCATCCAAGTATAATATAGATGAGTTAGTGCCTTGCGTAGACAGCGTCAGACTTGGGTAGACACCCTAAGAGAGGTACATAGATAGACGATTGTTCTTCCGTGACTTTGATTTCTGGGGCGTCAAGATGTCAATGTCTGGAAACTTCCTTCATGAGTTTGTAGTAGACAAGATTATCTTCATTTGATTATCATGTCCCACTCAACTCGTTCTCTGTACTATCTTTGTATCGCACAACTTTTGGATCAATTTAGGCCATTGACCATTCCCACTTTTATTTATGATTATCATATGCACATCGCCATGACTTTTAATTTAGAAGCACAAGACTAGTTGTTTTCCTCAAAACCAACTTCATATGCATGATCTAATCAAGACACACCCTACGCCCATGACCTTCGTGTCCACTCAGGCACACCATCTTGTGCTTTATTTTATCCCACGACTTTTCTGACCAAGACCCAATCTTGATTTATCCCACGAAGTCACTTTATTTTTCTGACTCGAATTGGGAGCACCATTTCGACACAAACTTGTTGACCCAAATATGGACACGACCCACATTAAGCCTACTACCCACATGACACTTGTGTCCCTTCATTGAGCCCCACATGCTACTTATTTACTCGCATTCATTGAGGAAGACAATAGAAGGTAGTATCCCATAAGTGTAGTATAGCATCCTGGTAGAGTGGGCCAGTTAGTTAGATCTTCACGGATCACAAGAGCTTGAAGTACGTGTTCACCCAGAAGGAATTGAACATGAGACAGAGGAGGTAGCTTGAACCATGAAGGACTTTCGATATCTAGTTGCATACCATCCAGGAAAGGCCAACTAGTTGCAGATGCCATGAGCGTATCCAGTCGCTGTGTATTTGGCGGCAGATCACATCTATTGGCTGATTTGGAAAGGTTGGGTATCGAGGTGATCGTTCTGAGTATATAGATTCAGATGTGGGGTTTACAAATTCAGTCTGCATTGATGACAAGTCAGATCAGTACAGTTAAGGACGTAGCCCTGAGGAGCATCAGGGAGCAGTGCAAGCAGGATTGCTAACGATGTCTCTATAGATGAAGATGGGTCGTTTAGTCATGGTACTAGATTGTGCGTTCCGAGTGGAGAGCTTTGGGGGAAGGTTATTTAGAAGCGCATCGTTCTCAGTACTCTATGCATCCTGGAGCCAACAAGATGTCAGAGACTTGAGAGAGCACGTATGGTGGTATGGCATGAAGTGAGAGATAGCTCATTTGTATCTCGATGCTTAGTGTGCCAGCAGGTGAAAGCCGAGAGACAGAGGCCAGGTGGTCTGCTTCAGCCACTACCCATTCCAGAGTGAAAGTGGGAGTACATCACTATGGACTTTGTATCTGGACTTCCACGATCTCCATGAGGAAAGACACGATTTGGGTCATCATTGATAGATTGATCAATCGGCCCACTTTTTGGCCTTTCAAGGTGGAACTGTCTACAGAGAAGCTGGCAGAGATGTATATGCGGCAGATAGTCAGATTGCACGAAGTTCCGGTGAGCATAGTCTCGGATCGGGATAGTCATTTCACTTCCCACTTCTGGAGGAGTTTGCATACTAGCTTGGGCACCCAGCTCAAGTTCAGTACCGCATATCTACCCCAAATGGACGGACAGTCAAAGGGGACCATCCAGACACTCGAGGATATGCTTCGCACTTATGTGTTAGATTTTGGGAGATCTTGGGAGGACCATCTTCACCTGGTAGAGTTTGCTTACAACTACAGCTAGCAGGCCAGTATAGAGATGTCGCCATTCGAGGCTCTATACGGACGGAGATATCGCACTCCTTTATCATGGGACGATGTTGGTGATAGAGTTTTGCTTGGCCCGAAGATGGTGGTGGATGCAGTAGAGAAGGTTAAGTTGATCAGGGATAGACTTCGGGTGGCTCAGGCTAGACAGCGGCATTGGGCCGATAGCCACCGGAGACCGTTAGAGTTCGAGGTTAGTATCAGTTTTTCTGTTTGTGCTTGCTTGTGATTGTTTGCTTTAGGGTCTTGTATTGAGTCTTGTCTTTTGTCTAGGTTGGTAATATGGTGTTCCTGAGGATTTCTCCGACACGGGGCATGATTCATTTTGGCCGAGGCGAGAAGCTTAGTCCGCGCTTCATCGTACCTTTCACTATTCTTGGAAGGGTCAGTGCAGTAGCCTATCGACTAGACTTGCCGCCTACGCTCGAGGGAGTTTCATAACGTGTTCCACGTGTCGCAGTTAAGATGGTACGTGGCAGACCCTAGTCACGTATTGGATCACTCCGAGTTAGAGGTGGGGCCTACTCTCCGCTATCCAGAGCAGCCTATGGAGATTCTGGATCGTCGGGATAAGGTGCTCCAGAACCAAGTTATTCCTTTGGTTCGTGTCGCATGGAGGCATCACTCTCCAGGTGAGTCTACCTGGGAGAGAGAGGACGAGATGCTGGAGCGCTACCCTTATCTCTTCGAGCCGTGAGGTATTTTTCCTTTTGTTCTTGCTTGTGTTACTTGTTCTAGTTTGTTCTAATTTCGATGACAAATTTTTTTAGGAGGGTAGATTTGTCACCCCCACTTTCCTGAATAGGGCTAATATAGTCATTTATGTTATTTATTATTATTTAAATTACTATTTTTAGTATTTTTTTACATTATTAGTTAAATAGGTATTTTGTGGATACAGATATATATATATATATATATATATATATATATATATATATATATATATATATATATATGTTCAATAAGTTTTTATTATCAAACTTTTAATATATTAAATAAATATAGATACGGAATTTTTATTTTTATTTTTAGAAATAATTTTAGAATTTTGTTTGGTATTTATTTCATTTTATGATATATATATATATATATATATATATATATATATATATATATATATATATATATATATATATATATATAATTTATTTATAACGAAGGAAAAATAGTATTTTATAATAAATGAATATTATGTATATTATGTATGTATGTATGTATGTATGTATGTATGTATAATATATATAAAGTATTAAAGTATTAAATAAAGAAAGGAATAAAGAAAGAAAGAAAGAGAAAAAAAAAAGGAAAAGAAATCAAAAGCAACAACAGCAACAAACCGAGCCCCCCTTTCCTTCCTTAAAACCGACCGAGCCCTCCTTTCCCCCTTTATATTAATTCGTTAGAGAGAGAGAGAGGGATTTTTTTTTACAAAACCCTTACCCAAACCTAGCCGCACACCTTCCCCTCGACGTCGACTACCTGCGCCACCTCGGATACGCCGGAGGTCGGCCAGGACGCGCGCAACGGCGACAGGACGCGAAGACAGGACAACAGCGCACAGTAGCCGCGAACCCGAATTCGCCTTGATCTTGTACGACACTCGCTTGATCTTTCCAACGATCCGTTTCTTCTGGTATGTTCAAAACTATATGTCTTCATATTCCTTCAGTAGTTCGTGCCGATTCGCATCATGTGCGACAAAAAATGAGTTCCAAAATCGAGAAAATTTTGAATTATTGGACGTTAGAAACTGTCCCGAAACCCCAACTTTGTGGCCGATTTGCGACCACGTGTTGCAATTTTTCAAATCTGTTTGAAGAGACTTGTAGGCAACATATAGAAGATCAAACCCTTCTTGTAGATTTAATTTTTATGTATTACAGAAAGTTATTAGTTTGTGAAGTTGGAGAAAAAACTGTTTTCAAACTGAATTTTTAGAAAATTGTCCCGACGCCGTCCGTTCCGTCATCCGGGCGACGTGGTCATGAACCGAAAGTATCAAAAGGTGCGTATCAACTTCGTGGACTGTGGCGTTGACCGTTCGTGGCTACTGTGTACTGCTATTTTCAAAAAATAAATTTTTAAAAAAATTGTTTCTAGCTAATTTGACCATTCTGAGAACATTATTAGTAATGTATGTTTCAGCATTAGGAAACGTTTTGGCGAATTGACCGTTCGTGGCTCATTGAGTGGGTTTTAGTTTCAATTTTCTCTCAGCTCCAGACAACAGGCAGTACATTCTCTGATAGTTTTTATTGCTTTGATATATACTAATATCCGATTCAGTTGTAGTGATATACTTGATTTTCGACCAGGATACACGGACAAGTATACGTGAATCTCGTCATGAGATTCATTCCATTCCTGGTTTACCTAGTATATGGGTATTTATTCGATATTGTTTCCTTTACTTGTAAAGACACCAATTTGGGAGTGGGCTGGCCCCCTGCTCTTCGAATCCTGTGTCATGACCTGTCATGTCTGGATTCATTATACTACTCGGGATGGAGAGTTATTAGAGGTTATGTGATCATTACCCCTACTTGTTTATTACTTGTCCATAGTTCCACCCTCCCACACGTAGGGTGTAGCCTGACCTTATAATACTTGTGCATAGCTTTCCATTTTGGCTAGCCTGATCCTACACTATTATACTCCTGTGCATAGCCGGTCAAATGGAATAGCCTGATCTTTACCCAAGTCGATCACATAAACTCTAATATCTCATGGCACTTACTTTTTATGTTTACTCATACCTCAGATTACTTTCCACTGTTTATATTTTAGTTTATCTTATATCTCACACATGACATGATATCAGATCTCATGTACTGTTTTACTTTCAGTCTTGATATTTCATCTTGTATTTTATTATAATTGTCTCTTATAGTATTTATCAATTTATATGGAATTGTTGTTGGTGTTTGTAATTGCTCATATCCTGACAGGATAACCCCCGTTATTTTTCAGAGAATTTATGCAGATTGTCCCACCTACTACGGGTTTGACATAGATGGAGCCTACGACCAGACCAGCCATTGGACCCGGTGTTCGTAGAGGACGCACCGCCAGTAGTGACCTAGTTTACCTAGATTTTGTCTGGATTACATTCCAGTTTGATACTTTGAGACTTGTAGTATTTATTTGGGATATTGTTTTATGTCTTGGATTCTGAACTTGTGATTGTGGCTCGGCACTATTTCAGACTATTTACTTCATCTTTATCTTTATCATCGTGCTTATCTTCCTTAGATCATGTGATTAAGTGGTGATTATATTCCTCCGTGCAGATAATGGTTATATTATTGTGTCTTAGATTCTATATATTCTAGATACCTTTACACAGCATTCTACCCGCTGATACTCGCTGCGGCGTAGACTGGACGTACCCACGTACTCGTGCCCCTAAATAGGGTGCGGGTCGTTACATATGTCTCCCGCTGCCCCGGCCAACACAGATTAGAGATATAGGGACACCACAGGTGGTGACTGGAACTGGAACAGGTTCCGCAAATGGGTTGGAGCTGAGGCCGAAATCATATCCTTGGCACCGGATTGAAGATCATCTCGGATTCGTGGACACGCTACAGTGGGCGAACGTGGCTAACGGAGCCTTCTTGGTGGCATCCCCAGAAGAGTGGTTCGGTCATTGGGGATCCTTCCCCCATCATTGGTCCCTCTGGCAGACTTGTATCCCCAAAAAATGGACCTTCCTAGTGTGGAGAGCTCTCCGTAAGAAACTCCCCACCGACGACATTCTCACACCATCGGAGTCAGCCTAGCGTCCGCGTGTCTTTGTTGCTCAGAAAGACAGACAGAAACGGTTGACCACATTTTTGGCACGAGTCTTACCTACCAATTTTGGACTGTCATCATCCCAACGCTGTAGTTAGTCACAGGTGGGTGGGAGCTTCAACGATCTTCTGCTACCTGGGCCAACGCCATTTCACGCCACCAGATAGTTGCAGCCGCCACTACGTGGGTCCATATGGAAAAATCGCAACAAAGCGCGATACGACGGCTACCAATATACAGCCGACCAGCTCGCCTGGGAGGCCCTCCGCCAAATTCACAAAATCAGCAGCCAATGCACCCCACGGCTAGCAGAACTTTTGGAAGTCTTTGCTCTAATGATCTTTTCTCAGAAGCAGTCACCCCCATCTTTCTTGTATTTTTTTTGTTTTGACTTTATTTTGTGCTTTCTTGTAAAGGCTTCGACATTTTGTGCCCTTTATGAATAAATTAGGAGTTTTGTTTGAAAAAATAAAATAAATAAAATAATATATATATATATATATTATATAATATATAATAATATATTTATTT